>JASVER010000188.1:966860-1023040 GCA_030449065.1 Oceanodroma leucorhoa
CSGGGGGGGTTGACCCAGCTGGCCARTGGGGTGTTCTATACCATGTGACATCATGCTCAGCATAAAACTAGTGTCAGGAGCGGGGAGCTCTGGGGTTCGGCACACACGGTTGTTTCGGGACACGCGGTTTCGTTCAAGACGGGAGGTGAGTGAGCAGTTGCATTGTGCATCACCTGCTTTGTATATTCTGTTATTGTTGTTATCATTGTTGTTATCACTGTTCTACTCTGTTTTATTTCCATTATTAAACTGTTTTTATCACAACCTGCAAGTTTTCCTACTTGTGCCCTCCCGATTCCCTCCCCCATCCTACTGGGGGGGGTGGGGGTGTTGAGCGAGCGGCTGCGTGGTGTTTAGTTGCTGGCTGAGGTTAAACCACGACACCACGTGAAAGATTATTTCCCACTGATTCAGTTCCTTCCCCTGGGGAATTGTGCCRGGCATCTCCATTCATCTGTCCATACAATAACCCTCCTGCATCAAGTGGGACGTGCGGGTGCTCTACACGTGCCCAGCACCAGCCAAACCAGCCCCATCTCAAGCTGCTTCTGGAATGAGAATCCAGCGCTCCAAGCGCTCCCCCCGCCGCAGGCAGAGCATCCCTCCGCCTGCCTCGTGCAGCCTGCCTCGGAGAAATGAGGATTTAGCACCAGCTCCTCCCAAATAGCTGCAGCAGGCACAGTGCAATATTGATCCCTGCTAATGTGAGCAGCCAGCGTAACCTTGTTTGCTCAGAGCCGGTATAATTTGGAGATTATGCTTTAATGAACAGATGATATATGTTTCAATATACAGAACAAGAAAAGCAGTGGAGATTTCAGATGGGTCAATAGAAAGCATAATTCTCAATGGATGTTCACTAGCCCCAGCTCCCTCAGCAGAAGAGCAGGCCACCGTGGACGTGAAGTCCCAGCACCCAATTTTGCAACCCAAAGCGGGAGACCCCTCTGGGCACACCCCCTCACCCCGGGGGGGCTCCGGCCGGGAGATGCTCAGCAGAGCCGTGGGACRGGGTGCCGGCTGTGCTCTCCCGCGAGAGCCGATGGCCAGACAGACCGCAGGGCAGAGACGCCAAGCAAAGGACCCCCGAGAGCAGCATCCCACCCAGCCGTGGTTAAGAAACCCCGTTTGCCCTGAAAATCACACCAGCTCGGGAAGACTCTGCCACAGAGGGAAGCAGCTCGAGGGAAAGCATCTGTCCGCTGCCAGGCAGCTCGGCAGCCCCTTCCCCTTGGACACTGCCTGCCTGCGCTGGATTTCTCCCCAGATTTTAGGGCTGGAGCAGCCCTGTACGCTCGAGCTCAGCAGGGGAGCAAAAGACAAATGGCTTAATATGTGCTAAATCCAGGCTCCAGCTTCAACACTTACTTTTTTCTTCTTTCTTCTCAATATTTCATGCCGCTCCAGATAAGAATGAATGCAATACTGTTATTAAAATCTTCCTCTATATTATACGCAGAGGTCGATGCGGTTTGCCCTGCTATCTGCATTTTTAAAGGTATTTCAAATACAGGCTTTCTTTTTCACAGCGAAAATAAAATAGACCTGCGGGCCAAGCAGGAATAATCCATCCTCGGCTGCAACTGAGAGGGAGGCTGCTGCCAGGGCCGGGCAGGAAGGAAGGATCTCTCTTCCAGGCTGCACCTCTGCTCCCCGCCTTTGCTTTCCCACGCGCCGACAGGATCGGCGAGGCTCCGTCCCTGCCCGCTCCGCCTGCATTCAGTGCGGCGGCATCCGCAGGGTGCTGCCGCCCACCCTGGCTGGGTCCCSGCGGGGGCCGCATTCACCAGAGGGCTGGGCGAGCCTTCGGCGATCTGTCCTACCGCACGCGGCATTTACGGCAGCGCCGGGAACCCATCCCGGAGGCATTTCCCACAAAACCCGCCTCACCGCATGGGAGTGGCGGGAGAGGCTGCGAGCGTCGTGGCCCGTCGCCCCGCGGGATGCTGCTGGGACGGGACGGCAACGCCCGCTGCCTCGCCCGGTACCCGAGCAGGGCTGCCGTCCAGCCCCGCTGCTCGTGTCTGTATTTCCCATTCAGCCGCCCGCAGACAGCCTGGGAGAAGCAGCCGAGGGACTTTTTTTTTTGTTTGGGAAAAGAAAACCTGCCATACATTTATTTACTTAAAGGATTTCTCACCTGAAAACAGCCCCTCGAGACTTCCATTTTCCGAGAGTGAATCTCTCACCTAATCACAAAGTGCTGCTATTTACTGTATCTGCTATCAAGGCAGGCAGTCTCTGTCCCGCCTTTCCTAACATCTATTTACCAAATCCATTTGCAAGTCTAAAATTTAATCAGCCAGGTTTCATCTTAGAGGCATTAACATTCAAATGGGACTCACTCCCAGAGACAGAGCCGGAGTAAACCGAGGATACGGGGGGGAGCCAGTGCATTAATAACGGGCGCCTGCGGGCTGGGCAGCTCTCTAGCTCCCGCCTTAGGGATGCAGCGAGTTATTCACGGGTTAGTCACAAGCAAACCCTCCACGGCAAGCCTGGAGCCAGGCTACGGAGGGGTGACAAGGGGCAGGACCACCACAGGGTCATCCCRAGGCTCCTGCACGAGGGACCCCAGCAAGAGGTAGATGACAATTAAAGCAGTGGTCCACACACCATCTTAGTTCCCCTTCTAAAAACCCCATTGCTTTGCAATAAACCCCCCAAACCAGCCAGGAAATCCACTCAAGGGGGATGGAAAGGAACTATTCCCAACCACCTCGCTGCGTAGCGCACGCCTCATGGGAGGGATTCATTAGCTAATGCTCATAAAGCATGTTTTGTGGCCTGCCCTTCTCATTGAAATGGATGGGAGGTCCGCGCTTGACCTCGGTGGGAACAGGAGACAGTTGATGACAGGAGCCAACAGTATTTTATACCAACCAGATTAACAGACCCTGTAAAGCAACCAGGCTGCCCGCAGGACGGACGCAGGCCRTCTTAATTCAGAGGAACATACAGCTAATGTGAAGCAAAATTTAGCAGCTTCATCAAAACGGGGCGGACAGCGGCTTTTGCAGAATTTCACGGGACCTTAGCACACGGGCCGCGGCCCTGCAGACAGCCCCGGCGGGTGCCCAGCGGGGCACCGAGCGATGCTCCGCACAGCCCTCGGCCCCACGCTGCCTTCCCCGGGGGCAGGCACCCCTCCCCAGGGGCCGGGCACCCCTCCCCAGGGGCCGCAAGGACAAACAGCAACTCCCAGAAACTTTTTTCTCTTACACCCATCCTCATTTTGCTAATCCCCCGGCTCCCGCCAGGAGAGGAGGGATTTGGCCAGGCGGCTGCGGTGTGCCACGAGGAATCTGAGATCATTAACTGACATTTCCCCTTCCCTGCGCCTGGCCGGGGCCCGCAGCACTGTCACGAAGCGCCTGCTCCAGCTGATATATCTAGGATGTCAGGCATCATCGGGGTTTCTTTCATTATGCTCACCTCTCACTGTCTCCAGCACTGACAGATTTAAATTATTTGCACCACTTTCTTGCATATTTCATTAGATTTGCTCTGGTGCCTCTCGGTGACACCTGCGGCAGGAGCCGGCGGCGCTCGGCACCTGCCAGGGCTGGCCCGAGGGGATGGGGCTGCCGAGCGGTGCCTTCGGCTCTGCCCCATGCCCCTCGCCGGGACGCGCTGAGCCGGCAGCCGGGCCAGGGACCCAGCGCGACGCGGGGCAGCGGCACRCAGGCAGTGACATACGAGGCGCTCAGAAACGTCAGGCGTGAGCGAAGGCGACACGATAGTTCATCTGTGCTCCGGCTCGGAGAGGGCCAGCATGTGCCCGGGTCTGCGAGCGGGGATGCTCCATCCGACAGGGCTGGGCACCGGCCCGGCAACAGCCTCTCTCCTCCTGGAAATAACCTTTGCTGTGCTTTATTACAAGCCATGAAAAGAAAGAGAGGGAGTGTGAGTGAAGAAAGGAGAGAGACATTATGTGTCTCACTGTGATAGCCTGCGATGTCTTCGACCCCAATAAATAAATAAAGGAAGAAGCATTCCCCCGGGTCCCTCTGACATATCTAATTGATATCACTAGGGATCCTTCCATGAAGCAAACAGGAATCTAATCTATTGCCTCGTACAGCCAAATGGAAGCAGCGGGGTGGCTGCCACCGAGCCTCCAGCTCCTGACAGGGACGCGCCTAATGGAAGTGGAAACCGATTACGGGCAGCCTGATATCCAAATAACAAATAAGGCACCTGGAGAGACAGTTGCTGCATTGGCGTTGGAGGGGAACGCTGCTGATTTCCCACCCGCTCTTCCCCCCCATGCTAACTGAACGGGGTGCCGGTTGGAATCCCACTCGCCCGCAAGAGCGCCTGGCAGCTAGGACGCAAAGGCACCGGCACGCCCGAGGAGGACATGAGCTCTGTGCCCRATTCCCACCTCGACCGTGCTGGGGCGATTCCGGGAGGAATTGCACTGAGGAGCGGCCGGAGCCACAGGGCTCTGCCCCAGCCGAGCGCTGCTCGCAGCGGGACAGCTTCGACGGGGCCAGGGGCAGAGCGAGGAGCACCCAACGCCCCGGGAAAAATGCCGTTTTCCGGAGATTCCCCGGGAGAGGGGAAGGAAAAGCAGGGACTGGAGAGGAGGCGGTGAGGCACTGGCGTTCTCCAGCTGCCCCCCCGCTCCCTGGAAAGCGCCGGCACCGACGTGAGCAGACGGGCTTTGCTGAAGGCTCGCTCTCGTCTGGCACGCTGTCCGGAGGAGCAACGTGCGAGCGGCGGCTGGCGCCGTGCAGGAGCCGTGCCTCTGTGGAGATGCCCCCAGCCACATCGACTGCCACCTCCCACCTTCCTTGTTTAATTAACTCCCTCCTGATGTAGGTAATGGAGCTCTGGAGCTCTTAAACAAAGATTTAATCAGCCCAGGCTCTGCGCTCGCAGCAACTAGCTCCCTTTGTTAGATTGGTGTGAAATCCAGGGCACGGCTAGCCCGTGACAACATCCTCACTGTTAATGGCTTCCAGCATCCTGCGTGTCCCTGGATAGTCCGGCACCGAGTCCTTTGGACTCTCTTCTCCGTGCATCAAAGAGCCRCCCGGGTCATTGATTTTTAGCGTCATGCAAATCGAGTCAGTGGGGAGCTGGCAGCTCCAGTGCATTATTATTTAGGATAGATAAACTCTTATCCCGGGTTCTCAGCACCTCACCGAGTCCAAGGGAGGGTTTTTGATTTATCGTGATTGTTTTTAGTCCTGCGGAGGAACCACAACAGAAAGCGGAGGGGAGGGGAAGCGGGCAAAACCGCTTCCATCACGAGGCCCTCGCAGAAGGGCGCTGAACCGGCGCACTATCCCCGCCGCGTCCCCTGCTCCTCTCCAAAGGGCAGAATTCGTGACCTCCATCATTGGCTTTGCAGGGAACAAAGAAACCATCGGAGATGGGCTCCAAGGGAACACCTGACAAATTGCCACTGCAGCACGAACAACGGTGCACAGCCTTGCRAACCCCCGAGCCCCGCACCCGGACGCCCCTCGCCAAGCACCAGCCGGCCCCGACGCGCGCAGACCACCCCGCACCGGCTGCCAGACCGCACGAACTGCGCCRGGAGTCCCTGCCAGGTTACACACCATCTCCTTCGGCGACGGACGATGAACAAGACAGTGATCTATCGGCAGAAAGTAGACATCCRAAGCTGCCCCAGACCCCTCTCCCGCCCCCAGCCCGCTCTGCCCCCGCCAGCAGCTCCTTCCCGACCCGAGGCGAATTGCAGATAGATTGGCTCCCGGTAAATGGCAATAGCTTTGCAGAATGCCATCTTAGTAAGTGCATCTCCCAGCCAGGGGTGAGAAGCAGCAGCTGAAGCGCTGGCGTGGATGTCAACTTACAAATGAGACATCCAACTGCTTCATTTATTAGAGGGAATCGGTTCGACTTTTCATATTCACCGGGAGTTTCAGGCAGGAAGGACCCCATCAGCAGCCTGCGCTCAACCCCTCACGCTTCASCTCGATGCAACGCTTGGGGGGCAAAGGCAACGAAAAACATCTCTCACTGCACAGCATCACTGGAAAACACCGGTGCTGTCCTCTGCGGCCGGGGAGGGGAACAAGGAGGAGAGCACACTGAACACGCTGGCCCTGTCCTCCCCGTCACCCTGGCTCTGCTGGGGGCAATTCCAGCGGACTCCRGGGAATCGCAGCCAGAAGATGGGCTGTTTTCATGGAACACTGTTAGGATACGTGTCACGGACCAGCAAACAGCATGTTGGTCACTGAAAACATAGAACTGAATATTAAAAAAAAGATCAGATCACAGAAACGTCCCAAATTCCTTCTCCGGCAAGCACAACTGGCAGGCCAGCAACCGAGGCAGCAGCAGCGTGGCACCCAAATATTGCGAGGGAGCCCGCCAGCCCACCCCGCGCCCCGCTTTGCCTCTCTGCACACCAGCGTCTCTCCCCCGCAATCAAGGCCGGCCAACGCGCATCCTGCTCTTACAGCGCGGGGGGGGCTCATTAGCCTAAACGGGGTGAGGGGAGYGAGGCGCCGGCGCCCTCCTCGCTGGGGAGCGCCGGCTCTGCCCTTTAGATGAAGTTAACGGGTTGTGCGTGTGCATGCGGTTTAATCCTCCAAGAGCTGTAATTGCCACTGTACAAAAATATTACAGGTCACTGGAAGCAATTTAATGATAATAAAAATTTAAAAAAAAACAGGAAATGAAGCAGCTGCCATCCTTGATTTTCAGGCTTCTTTATCATGCAAAAACCTCCAGTTCATTTCCCCACAGACAATTAACGTATCCGCAACAAAAAGCCCTCCGCATCCTCCCCTGCACCCCGCACTCGCAGGCGTGGGGACAAGGACCAGTGCTGAGCTGGAGGGAGCAGGATGCGACCCCAGCAGCCCAAGGCAATGGTCCCCTGCACGCAGGACCTGGCCGTGCCCCTGCTCTGCCCAGGAGGGCAAGGCAGAGCCCTCGAGGCAGTCCCCTTGCCCGYGCCCCTTCGCAGTCCAAATCGGAGCCCCCTGCCCGCCCCGCGCCCGATGCTGCTGACCTCAGCCGTGTGCCCATGTAGGTTAGTGCCCGCCGAACCCCAGCCCGAGCTGACCTCGCAGCGCTTCCCAAGAGGATTCAAGTGGGCAGCTGCATTCCCTCTGCCACTTTAAGCCCTCCTCTGCTCCAGGCTTAAGGCCACGGGCAAACCAACCCTTTTCCAAGGCACACAGAAAATGGAATCACTCGACTAAGTGCACTGGTGTTCAGAAGGGTGCCCTGGAAAGGGGCACATCTGTCCCAGCTCCCTGGTTTCCCACATCTGCGGTTAGGTGGCAAGAGGAGGGACAGCTTTTCCCTCTGTCACGCTGCCCAGGGAGGAGCCCGGACCTCGGGAAACACCATGGGGATGCTCGCAGCCAAAGTTCACGCTCTCCGTCCAGCCCCTGATGCCCCACGCCACCAGTTCCCACGCAGATGCCCGGCTGCCCCCCCACCGCTCTGCCTTTCCCCCGGGCTCCCGGAGGCGAGCCATCACTTTAAAGCCTACCTACAACAGAACGCATAATCACACGCATGTCTGATTGTTAATTAACAAATAAATCAAGCCTGTCTTGCCAATTAAGAACAGGTAGCAAGTGTTGGGCTCCGTGCAGGATGCCTTTCCCCTACTCCAGCAGGCTGATGGCGTTTGTCACCAGATGTGCGTGCGTGCGCCGGGGGAAGGGCTCCAGCAGCAGCAGCCATCCCCTCTGCCTTGGTACCTGCAGCCCAGCTCCCGGCACCCCAGAGCTGCTCGGGAGAGACATCTGTAGGCAAAACACCRGGAGAGCCCTGCAGACCCCCCAAACGCACCCAGCACGGCACGACATGGAAATGCCACCAGCACCGCCAGGGAAGGGACGAAGCCGGGGCTTGTGGGCAGCCGGTTCGGGGGCCGGGAGCATGGCCCCACCGCTCAATGTCACCGGCAAGGACGTGCCGAGCGGCACCGGGAAAGGTCACGCCGCTGGGGAGCACCGCCGCGTCTCACCTAACACGCTGGCCATTAGGACGCTGTCATATCCTCTCCCAGACACTTGTAACAAGAAAGGGGAAGGAAAAACACAGAGCTCAATTAATCCTGATGACAAAGATAATAACAAGACCAGGAAATGGTGCAAAATGAATCCATTATAATTACAGCGGCAGCACTGTCGGCGCCAAGGTCTTGCTGGGGGGCTGCGGGAAGGTGAGCGAGCACGGTGCTCACGCRGCGGGTGCTGGGCACACGGGCAGATCAGCCCTGCAGAGCAAAACGCCCTCAGCTGGTAGAAGACCCCTCCTCTGTCAGCCAGGGACATGTTGATTCTTTTGAATAAAGAGGGCTTAAAGCACTCAAGCAAACCCGTAGCACAACATCTGCTTTGCCATTGCATTTACATGCCAGACCCCATTCCTCAAACCCTCCTCCCACAGCTGCCGAGGCACACCCTGTACCCAAACCCTGACGAATCTGGGGTACGGCCCAGCCCAGACAAATGCAGTGCAGAGTTTCRGGGTCACTGTCGGGTTTTCCAACTCCAGCTGCCCGTAAGGTCAGTGGCTCCGGAGCACACGCTTGCGGTGATCTGCAGAGCCGGGTGTAAGGCACACACCTGCCTCGCCGGTGCTACTTTCCAAATGACTAATTGATAGCACTGGGTAATCTTTCACCTCGTTTCAATCTCTTCAAACACTAACTAATTAATCTTCCCAACCAGAGCTTGGCCAACTCTTTGTCACAAATGATTTACCCTATGCCCTTGGCCCTCCACTTTGCTCAGCTAACTGCAATCAGATAGATTTTAGTGGATGGCTTTGCTATTCACAATTGCTCAATGAACCTCTGTGTGAACTTATTGCGGTTTCCGGGCCATTCAGAATTATTTGCTTCATTTCTGTCGTCCTCTGCTCTGCCTCACTAATGGCCCTGGGGCTGGGTCCTCCAGACAAGCGGCTGCGCTTCACCTGGCTGGTCAGGCAGGTGAAATACAGGAGCCCCCAGGTGGGAAGGTGGCTGGAAACCCCACCGTGCAACACACATGTGAGCCAAGGCTTCGCCTGTTGACTTCTTATGGGCAGGAATAAACTTATCCAAACTCCTAGAGCACAAAAATCAGTAGTCACCGCTACTACTAAAGAGAAATGTGCCTCGCCTATTTATCTGTCTGCAAATGCCAATGTCCCTGTGAAGGAGGGTGAAGTCTTTGACCAGACAGAAGCATGGTCTGGCCACGGAGGGAGGCAGCACCCGAAACAGGAGGGCTTGCATCGCCACCTCTGCGACGGGAAAGGGGCGCAGCAAACCCTCCAGCAGAGCCCAGCAGCACCACGGGGTGCGAGGAGCCCAGCCCAGGCGTGCGCRAGCAGCCCCCGACTTTCCGGGGCTGGAAGCATCTCTCCCTGGCTGTGCTGTKCCGCRGGAGGGAGCGGTGCTGCCTGCGGCTCCCCCCGCCAGCCTCCTTTGGTGTCCCCTCCAGGGCCACGGCGGAGAGCGAGCGGGGTCTCGGGGCCCTTTCTGCTCGTGCCACGCAGGCAGTCGTCAGAGCCGGGCAATGGCGACACTGTTGTTATACACGGCCTCAAAGCCCATTCAAAGCACTGGAAGATGAATTATGTTTCATTTATATCAAAGAAGCAATCTCAGAGCCCATTTGTGATCAAATTTGCTGTCAGAGAAACTTTGCTTTATCTCATTACATCTGATATCTCTTGGCTTCTTGTCCTTGAGACTATTAAAGTTTAATGTCAAATTCGAGATGAAATGGAATCGTTGCTGTATCATCTCATCAGGACCCCGTGCGCCCCGTCCGTCCTCGCAGTCCTGACAACTCATTACACTGGGCCAGCTGGGGGAGAGGAGGACGAGGGGAGGAAGCCTTCCTCCGAGTGCTGCACCCGGGGGGCTGCGAAGGAGGGCGAGCCTGGCTCCGTGGGGGGAGTCAGTGCTTGCCCCTTGCCCGGCTGACCGGCCCCGCGTGGGGCAGAGCATCAGCCAGCCCCCCCRGGAGGTCCGCCCTTGCAGTACCGTTACAAAGCGAGGGGGGTCTGGGGGGCAAGGGGAATTAGCAACGGAAAGAGCTGGCACAGCCCGCCTCCGTGCCACCCTGCTGCTCCTYGTGCCCAGCCGTGCCGGGGATACCTGGGCTACACATCCCGGTAATCCCGGCCCTGAACGCCATCAAACGTGCTGCACCTCAGTCCTTCGGAGACCGAGCTGGGCCCACAGCAGGGCGAGAAATTCAGAGCCAGGCTGGAAAACGGACCCCTCTGAGGTGAAACATCCTTTCCAGATGATTTAGTCTTTCCACAACCCTGTTTCCTGCAAAGACTAAATACCTTTGATGATAGGCTTTAGTGGGCTCCCCAGAGGCTTTCCTGGAGCTAGCTCGTGCAACCTCCCAAATRCGTTGTGCAGAAGGGTCTGCCGGGTCTAGATTAAAGTTAGTCCTCCTTGACTGATCCACGAAAGCATTCAAAGCTGAACGCACTATGATTTTTCAGCTCTCCAGGAAAATAACTCACAGACGCCGCTCATCCCTCCCAACGCTGACAATGGGGTTTCTGCCACCACCAAGAGGAAAAGGACAGCAGCAGAGCACGATGCTTGCAAGCGCAGCACGCACCCTGCCTGCAGGGGCAGGGCGGTGGGAGAAGCAAGCRGCAATTGCCCCCCTCCCCCGGACGCGCACCCCGCAGCTCCCAGGCACGGGGACCCCGGCTCGGGGCAGAGAGTGCAGGCTGGGGGGGATGACTCGGAGAAGAGCCAGAGTTTCCCTGGGAAATCTGCTTCCGAGAAGGAGTTATTATCCATGTCAGGAGAAAAAAGGAAAAAACACGAACAGAAACTTTCCGACAGAGTCACTAGCACAATTCCTCTGCAATGTCAAAGCCCACTGAWAAGAGGGGGAGAAGCACAGAGCCGTAACGGGGCGAGTTCTCCAGATACCCTCTCGTTTTCAGGTGCCCAACCTTCGACTCTCTGGCTGGGATGTTCAAAGCAGCGGAGGGACGCAGAGGCACAATTCCTGCCTCGTCGCAAAAGTCTCAAGGAGTTCAGTCTCTCCAGATTAACAAAGAGAAGGTGATGAGGTGACTTGATCAAAGTCTTTAAATACCTACACAGAGAACAAAAGAATTGATAATAGAGGGCTCTTCAGTCTAACAACAAAGGTGGAAAAAACCCRGTGGCTGGAAGCAGAGCCAGACAAACGCAGACCAGACATCAGGTGCAGGCTTCACAGCGAGGGTAATTAAACACGGAGGAACTTTGCAAAAGGAGTCTCGGCACCCAGAAAGCTGTAACTCCGCYGGGCTGTTTGGGCAAGAAACCCCCCCTGCTACAGGAAAAGCAGGTCAGGGAACTTCTCCAGTCCCTGTCACACAGGATGGACAACGAGAGCCGTCGCTCCCCGGCTGTATAATTTATGGGAAAAKCTATTCCTTTTAAAGTAAGGGAAGCTGGCTCTCTAGATCCCACAGGTAAATAAATTTGGACACCTCTGTCCACACAGCTTCAAGCGATGAAGCCGAGCTAGCCGGGCCAGACCGAGGGCCGCATGGCTGGAAGTGACCCCAGGTCCCGGGGCAGTGGATCAGCCCGGACGACCCCCACGTGCCCCTCGGTTCTCCGGCCTTTGCGCGGAGCTTCCCACAGACACCAGTTCCTGAGATTTGTCCTCTTGGGGGCCAAATCGTTCACCGCATATTCTGCGGGCGATGCCAGAAGTTAAGCGAGGCAGAAGAGCGGTCCGGGATGGGAAGCCACCGCTGTCATCTGGCTTCAGCCCGCATTTCTCGGAGCAGCTGGGGCATTTAACCATCACCACGGCAAGCGAATACATGCCGAAYGTAGCTGCACTCCTAAGCGAGGCTTTGCCTTTCAAGAGGCAGCTTGCGAGAAGAGCGAGCGYGGCCTGACTCCATTTGCATCAGTAATGTAACAGAGAGGCGATAAGCGATCCAACCCACGGGAGGCAATTCTCCCGAGGGAACCGCCACAGCGATGGACTCTGTCATCGCACCATACTTAGGAGCCGGATCCTATAGGCACCCGGCGCACAGCCCAGCGAGCCGGGTCCCACCCCGGGATTACCGCAGGAGCCGGCAGCCAGGGCAAAAGCTGCCAGCGATAAACACAAACTCTTTTCTTCAAAGCATCAAGCGGCTTTTCCAGCCTGAGCTAAACCTCTGGCATCAATAGCCACTAAGCACATCATCATCCACACTTAAAAGAATCAACGGCAGCCCTCATTAGGGCACCCAGGCAGGGGCCAGGGCTTTGCTTTTGTGCTTTTCTGGTTTTAATGGGTTAGTTATGGCACTTCCAAAATGAATGAACTCYGAGCCCAGAACCCCCAGCTCAATTGTCAGTTATTGCTGGCAGTTTATCAGCATTAACTGATTAGACTCAGGATGATGGATTCCCCTGCCTGCGACTGGTGCGCAGCAGAGGAAAAACCTCCTTTCCCTCGGTTTTCTCTGTCACCGAGCAGTAATTGCCGCCTCTAATTCTCCCCAGCCGCTCCCCCCACTGCAACCTCCAGCAGCAGCTTTTGTTTTCATCCTCCCGCAATCACAGAGAAATAATAATAATAAAATAAAATTCAAATGAGAGGGAGGCTCAGCCCCAGCAGAACGTAATTGATGATCATTACACTTTGGAATCTAAACTCTTTTAATTTCATTGTGTTTCACGGAGATGAATTATGAAATTACGGCTGGCCAATTATAGATCGTGCCTTTGCTTTGTGTGCCTCTCAGTTCCCCCCTCCCCTCCAGGCACCCGGCTCTTCCCTTTGAGTGAAGGATTGATAGAAAAGGGGGAACGCTGCCCTGTCTTTACTATCCCTGGAAGACCTTCCGCCCCTTGGGAAAGGCAGCAGAGGGGAAAAAAAGGAGGGCTGGGGAGTTTCATCTGTTGGTTCCCAGCAGTGCTGGGGTTCGCCCTGCTGCCGGTGCCACCCCGGGAAAGGAGCAGCCCGGGGATGCCGGGGGATGCCAGCTCCGGCTGCTGCATCCCACAAGTGGCTCTAGAGCAGGAATGGCAGACGCCTGGGTCCGGTCTCGCAGGAACCTTGCAAATGGCCTTTTGAGGGGCTGTCACAGGCAGAGATTCGGAGAACGGAGGCCACCGTCCAAGAGCAACGACACRCGAGCACCACGCGCCCAGCCCGCAGGGTCACAGCCCTCCCCGAGGGCTGAGTCGTCGGGGTCCGGGCGTCCTGGCAGGGCTCGCCCACCGCCCGCCTCCTCCGCGGCGCTTGCAGCTGGCTGCTGACTGCAGACAGGCTCGAAACCCATCTGACACAGCCCGACAGATGTAAGGTGCATCATTCCCGTAATCTCATTAAGGGAAACTTTAAGGGAGCCTGTTCCTCAGGGCTCTAATAAAGGYTTCGCGCATTAAATTCCTCCTTGTTTTGTTTCATTTGCTGCGAGGATTTTACTATAAGTGGAGCTTCGCCTGCTAGGAAGGGGGGAGATTTAAAGACGCTCGCGATGCTACGCACAGACTCGCAAGTCTCTCCCACGCTGTCTGGTCCACGTAGGAGTTTGCAGCTCCTCCTCCGGCACTGCCTCACTGTGGCTGTGCCGCTCGGCAGCCCGGGAGCGAGCGGGCCAGGCGAGCCCCAGCCCCTGCACCCCCTCCTCAGGGGGCTTCGCCTCCRCCCAGCATAGAGCAGCATCCGCGGGGAAGCAGATGAAGGTGGGCAAACTTATCCCACGCACCCGCTCTGTCCCCTCGCTGGATGCAAAACGCTCCCCGCATCCCGCGCCGCAAAAAGCTTGGTGCAACTTAACGGCTAATTTAGAAAATAAAAACAACAGTGGTTGACAACTGCTGCGGCGCGACCAGCCTTTGAGGGGCCTGGCAGTGAATGYGCTGCTGGAACCCAACACAAAGTTATCTCCTGTACCTCCCAGGGGGGTTTATTACAGAGCTGCCTTCCTCTTTCTTTTTTTTCCTAGGGCTGAATGGGAAAATAAAGCCTTTTGCAAAACGTCACTTGAAGAAAAATACATGCCACCACCAGAGCCTCGCAAAATAAATAAATAAATGAAAAGTGATAAATTTTGGCTGTCTTAAAAAGACAGACCAGCATTGCTTATCAGCCACGATTTGACCAGATAGCTGCTTCAGAAAACAGACACCAGTCTTCTTGTAATAAATGAAAGCAATAAAGCCAAAGTGCCTCCTCTGAGCTATAATTAAGCACCGCAGCGCCGGCGGGAGCCGTTCCCCCGCCGAAGGGGCTGCAGTGTGGGGAGCCTCCTGGGGAAGGGAGCGGGGGGCTGCCGGGGCAGGGGGGCTGCCGGGGCAGGGGGGGCTGGTGCCTCTCGGGCGCTGCCCTGCCTCAGCGCAGAGGATGCTGCCGCTCAAATGCCGGCCCATGAAGCCATTCCTGCCTGCGAAGGCTGCTCCTGCCGCCGCCCGGGATCTGGGCGAAGAGCAGGAGGGAGCCCAGGGCTGCCTGCCTCCCCGATACACATCCCCGGAGCGGCTTTCCTTAAAGAGGTGCCTATTTAACACAATTTCCATCACAAGCGGCTGCTTTGCATTTCTTCTGGCTTTATTAAAACTGATTTTCTATTTGCACTATACAAGCTGATCTGATTACATTTCCATTTTTCCCCTGAAGAGAAGGGTCTYGCTCTCCTAAGACAAAATGGAGATCAGGCTTGGCCCCCCCACCTCCTGCTCAAGGGCTCTTCTGCCAGGGGACCGGGGATGAGGACCCGCTTCCAGAGTTCGAGCTGCGAGGAGCTCTGCTCTGCAGCATCCCGCATCTGTTTCCATGGGGACAGGGAGGCAGCGATTCAGCAGGCCTGATCCTGGCTTCGCCTGTATAAATAGGAGCCATTTCAGCAGAGGCGGTGGATTTGCCTCGYGGAGCCACAGAAACGGGTGGATCTGGGAAGGAGCCTGCTGGGAGCCCTGCAGCGGGCTGGGGCTGCCTGCCCCGGCGCGCTCCCCTTTGGGCTGGCAGCCGGAGCACCTCCGCACCCACGGGCTCACCCRCCCCGGGGCACGGACCCTGGAAAGCCACCACGAGCCTTCCCAAAMAGGGGCTTCTCTTCCCTACTTGTTCCTGCTGTCCATCCTCATGGGACATCTTCCAAACTCGCCTCCTGCATGTCCCAGTGCGGCACTCGGGTCTGGCATCAGCGGGCCAAAACGCCCGTAAAGCAGGTGCTGATAAATAGGTCAGCAATTCATCCATCAGCAGGGCTTGCCGAGGCTTGGCAAGGCTGTCGGGCAGCACTACAAATTAAATGAAAAGACAGGGCCAAACGCRCGGGTCCTCCCAGCTGCTGGCGAGAGGACGGGCCAGTGGCGGGGGCTGGACAAGCGTTCCCGCGGCTGGGGCCAGCTATCACCTCCCCGTCATTTCCAAACCCCCTCACAGGGATCCTGTCATTGAAGAGCGATGAGAAGTTTTCWTTTTGGATAAAGATTTTTTTAAATTCTTTTTAAGTAGGAAGCATCCGTTAATGTCCCTGCTCTCTACAAGGCTGGATAAGTTCTCCCCATCTTCCCCTCTCGCTCCATCACCAACCTTGAGGGAAACCATTCCCAGGAAGACGCTTTGAAGTACCAACTTTATTAAGATTGATTCCGCCTGCCTCCAGTTTTGACAAGTCCAAAGCAAACACACAGGGCCACGGGGAGATTTGGTAATAATTACCATCTTTAATTACTACTAAAACATCAATTGCTCTTGTTCAATTAGTATCACAGATCCAGGCATGGCAAATTTCGTAGCACAAAATAAGCTGAAAATTGATTTCTGAACACTTAATGCAGATCCAAAACTGCTAACCTGATAAGGGGGCGATGGCAGAACAAGCTCACCGTCAGGGAGGGATCGCATGCTGATGCAATTGCTTYGGCGGAAGATTAATAACTTGTATACTTACATCTTGTACATCAAGTAGGAGTTACTCATTAGGGGGAGCGCGAAGAAGGGGAGAACACGTTAACAAGGACAGAGGCAATTAGAGAAGAAATCGCGGCAGAAACGCCGGCGGCCCGTCGCCTCGCGAGCGATGCCGTGGCTGGAGAGGGCGATGCGCGCTGAGGGTCTCCCGGCCCGCCCCGCTGGAGCCGAGCTGCCCCGACCCCCCGCTGCTCCCCGAGCACAGGCATCAGTGTCCAAGAACAGCGTGGAAAACCCTCGCGGGATCCACGGTCAGGGTCCCTGATTCTACCAAGACATTATAATTTAAGATGAACATTTACACCAGAACGCTTCAAAACTTCACTCAAGCACCAAGGATTCAGGCCAGCGTGCCCTTCCCAGCTGCGCCACGGGACCCGGGGAGGGCGAGGAGGATCTCCTCCTTCCCCAGCAGCGCCGAAGGTGCGCGGCTGCAGCCGCCCGTCCCCACCTCCGTCCTCACACCCGGCACGGCACAGCCCGGCCGCCTGGGCTTGGCTGACCTTTAATCCCCAGCGAGGAAGAGGAGGAGGAGAAGGGGCCGGTTTCCTCGCCCCAGGCCGCAGAGCCGCCCCACCACCCCGAGCTGCCGAGCACCTCGAGGAAGGCAACTAATTGCCGCGGCAGTGGGCAGAGGCATTTGCATGGCGAAGCGTAGACGGGTGTTTAGCTCATGTATTTTTTTTAGAAGGTTTATCTTTAATTTTATTTAGCTTAAGAAGGGCACGTCACTCAAACCTGGCTGTTCATTTATAAAAACATTTCAATTGTGTCTGCGCAAAGCTGTCTCCAGGCCTAAATGGCTTCTCTGACCAGCCCCGAATACTAATGGCAACGGCACCGGCACACGGGCGGGCGAGGGACGGAGCCTGCTGCCACACGGCAGGCCAGCAAGCTTCCTTTCTGCTATTCTCACACGCGACTTGGTGCGGAAAAATCTCTACCCTTTGAGTAGCAGTTCTCTTTCTGTAGCCTTCCAAGCACCGTTTCTGTTAGGGAAATACCAAGATTAATCTATCGACTGCCTGTAGAAGCCCGCGGGCAGTCGGTTTCTGAAGAAAGCTTTAAGCGAAGGCTGCTCATGGACTCTGTAAGCAATTTACAGGTAGACTGCCTTTGTTTTAAGCAATACAAAATGAACTGAGTTAGCTCGACCTCTCCAGCCTGTCCCGGGGGTGCCCAAAGCTCTGGCAGGCGGCCGGGGAAGGTGCCGAAGCCCTGCGGTGCCCCCCGCATCGCCCTGTCCTGCCGGGCACCCTCGCCCTCCGCCAAGACCCCCTGGGCTGCCGAGCAGGAGCCGACTGGCACCGGCTGGGACGCGGCACAGCAGCTCTAACCAGCTGCCTTTGCTTTAGCAACAGAGCCCTGCAGCAACCCGCTTCGGTGTAGGACTGGCCAATGTCTTCCCAAAAGCTGCTTGTGAGCCAGCATCTCCCAGCACCCCAAAGACAAGGTTTTCTCCCTCCAAACCTTTGTGAGGAATGACAGGCGAACGACTGGAAAGACACAAAGAAGGAGCAGTTGCCTATTTCCTTGGCATATCTTCTCCTCTTTTTCATCTGCTCTTCCTTCTATCTTCCCTCCCGCACTCTTCACCTCACCCCCCCACCCACAGCTTAAAAGGAGAAGCTCAGCTAAAGTGTTGAAAGCCAGAAATTCCGTGTGTGCCTTTATCTGTGCCACAGGTGGCTCGAGAGACCTTTTCTGCATTGTCCTTGGTCCCTCACAACACAGGCCTTATTTTTCCTCCCGCACTCCCGGGAAACCTCTCGCAGCATCCATCCACCGGCTTTGCTGGGGTTTGAGGAAGTTTCTCAGCAGCACCCCACGGCAGTCCCCGCTGCCAGACAGCGGCACATACGTGCCCACGAGGCGGCAGAGACCCGCGCTCGGCTCCCCACTGCTCCAGCCCCTGACGCACCGAGGCAGGCAATAGCTGGTGCAGCCTCTTCGCATCCGAGGCTGTTTCAATGCATGGGTACGGCGCAGGGGATTTCTCAACTTGGAACTCAGGGAGACACTTTGCAGCAAGGAGAACAGCAGCCTATACGCAGGGCTCTGCCACCCCCGCTGCCAAAACACACATTTCTCTTTTTCTACAAAACCCCCAAGTGCTGGGACGCAACTTGCCTGGGGTTTCCACAGCCGGAGRGCATCTCCTCCCGTCGCCAGCTGCAGCAGAAGCCGGTCCCGCCTGGCCTGGGTCCTGCAGTGCCGAGCTGGGCGGGGGCCGCCTCTATTTGAAGGCTCTTGATTTGCCCAATTATCCCYGCAGCAGCCCTGGCTGCTAATGAGCAGAACCCGGCTCAGGTGGGCAGCAGAGCTCCCTCTCACCTGAGGGCTTCTCCCCGCCGCGCCGCTCGCGGGCGAGCTGATTAAACCGGCACGCACAGGCGCACCGAAGTTGGAGAGAGGGCTCCAAACTAATTAGCACATGCACAACCACTCATTACTATTATTACTATGACATTATTAATTTCCCCACCTCTCATCTGCAGCTTTTCAGTCGCTTCATTTCAATCTGCTTTAGCATCGGGAGATGGAAATTAAACCCAAGCATTTATCCCGGAGTCACGCAGCCCTTTCCCTCCTCCTCCCGCTCCATTGCGCCCAGTCCCCGTGTGCTTTGGTCTCCCAGCGTTCCCAGGCCGGGTCGGAGCTGGCAGCCGCGGCTCTGGTTCGCCCCCATAAATCGGGGCTTTGCGAACCCCTACAGCAGCAGGCAGGGAGGCATCCCCATCCTCCACACGGGAGCCGGCGCACGCGGGAGCGTGCACAGGGCAGCAGCCAACCAGGGAAAAAGGATACGGCGGCTGAGATATATTTGTTGGGAGTCATTAGCTACTCTCTGCCACCAATCTATTACCATAAGCTTAAGCTTCCATATTCTTTCATTTTAAATGAATTTTCACATCGTATTTCCAAATGAGCTCTGCCTCCAGTCARCTCCCATTTATCTAATAATGCTATGCAAATATTTTGTTATATTTCAATGAAATACGTCGAAAACTATTACCCCGCGCATTATCTCAGCATCAGCAGGGAGGCTCCGGTCCCTGCCACCGGCCCGCTGTCCCTCATCACGCCCCGAGCCGAAGGAGGAGCAGCAGCCCCCACCCACCCGCCACCCGCCGTGAAGGTCACCCGAGGCAGGCAGCGCTTGCCCGGGGTGCCAGGGGCTTCTCAGAGGGGGGCAAAGCGCACCCCGTGCCGTTAAGCACGTGCTGAACGGCTCTCCTGGTGCAAGACRCGGGCGGGAGGTGGCGGCTCCCCCGGCGCCCAGCCGTGCCAGAGCTCCCGCGGCTCCGCGGGGCGGCAGCAGCCCCCTCGGACCCGACCCGCAGCCACGCAGGCGTTTATTGCCGGAGGATGGTTTTGCTGGGCAAGAAGGRCCATCAGAACGAGCCCTTGGGGTACGCAGCCGCTCAGCGGGAAAGGCATCGCAAGCCTTTGGCTGGGGATGCTCCCTCCGGCGGGGGCTCACGTGCTGCAGCTCTCCCCTGCGCTTTGCCAGCAGCAGGAAAATCGGACGTTTAGAAGACAGCTTCCTGGACGCAGATTGATTTATTGATTATATACCCTACGTGCACTTGCTAAGATCCATCATCCTCCCTTTTCCCTGGCCACCAAGCCCCCCAGGCCCACCGCAGCATCAGTGCTGTGTAAGGCGAAACTCCAACGAGCACTTGCAGAAATGGCTTTTTACACCGCAAACACCTGCAGAAGTGCGGAGATGGTGTCGTTAGAGCCGAGTAACCGGCACAGGAGGCAGGCGCGGCTCCTCGGGGGGTGCGCGCTGCCGCTGCCCCCCGGCCCCCACCGCCCCGTGCCTGGGACGGGAGCTGCCGCACACCCCACGCCGGGTGGGCGCTGCCCGCGGGGGCTGCCTCCACCTCCCTCAGCGGGGAAGGAGGCATCCAGCCTGGCTCGGAGCCCTCTCCTCGTTCCTTAGACAGGAGCCCCTTTCCACAGGGGCCGCGGTGCTCCAGCTCTCGGGCCCTCAGCGGGGGTGGACCACGTTTTATTCGGTAACCGCCGCSCTGGGCTGTAATCGCAAGTTGCTCTTTCCCTTCCTGCCCCAAGTACCGATTTCTGGGAGCAGGGCAGCTTTTCAGTCCGGGAGAAACACGCCTGTCTCTTGCAAGCCAAAGGGCTGAGACAACTGTATAAATAACCTGCCTTTGATTTCCAGCAGGCACTGCTGTGGTACCAGTGCTATATTGCTTCCGTTCTCCTCCTCCCTCCCCTCGGCTTGTTATTGCCAAAGGACACGATGTGCCATCCCCCCCTCACAGCCCCCTCTCCTGATCTCAGAACCTGGCTTTATAGATTTTTTTCTTAAAAGCACTTTTATATTTTTAATTGGTATTCTACAAACTCAGAGCCTTCCCTAAGGAGCTAGGATGTTTGTCTTCAAAAAGCCTTTTTTTTCCCAACAAATTTTTTAAAGTACAAATTTTCCTGGCACGGATGAATGAGCTGCCATGTGCCCCACGCGACCTGCCCGCAGACGAGGCTGCTTCTCCCGGATTCAAGCACTAGTGTGAGGGGGGAGGAGAAGCAGCGCGGCGATGCGGCATCTCTCCCGGCAGCGATACCCCCGCCCCGTGCCCTCCCCTGGCCCTCGGCAGCTTTTGCTGGGGACCGGGGGTCTGGACCCCAGCCCCGCCGCTGCCCGGCCGGCAGCCGCAGCCTCCCCCTGCTCACGCTCTCCTGCACTGGCACCAAATTAAATAACTGCAACTCCCTTTTTATTTTCCATTTGACAGTAACGTATTGCAAATGCAGCCGGTTTTGACATCCTAATATTCAGGCTTGTAACCCTTGGGATAAACACGTCATCTGTTATCTGAGCACATGATTTGTACCGGGACAGTAGGGAGCAGGGAAACGGAGCGGACAGGCAGAGCCAGGCAGAGCAGAGCAGGACAGAGCGTGCTGCCCAGCCCGGCACTGCCTGCACCCGCGGKCCTGCCCGGGGCAGGCAGAGCATCGCCGAGGGCCGGGGAGGAAGGTGTCCTCACCCCGCCGGCGACGGACGTCCCTGTGCCCTGAGCACGGGCTTAAATGCCTTTCATTGCCGACGCCGCAGGTCGCATCCTTGCCAGGGTGAACAGGGCAAAGCTGAGAGCCCGGCGGGTGCAGCCGCGGTGATTAGCAGGGCGACGGCATGGCTCTGGCTTTTGTCTTCCCTCAAGCTCTGCCCGACTGCCTTTTATCTGCCAGGGGAAGCAGCCAGCACATTTCTGGGGCTCGTGCAGAGAGCCCCATGCCGGTGAGCCCATGCCGTGTGCCCGAGCATCGCCTCGTCCGGCCGCCCAAGGGGCCGCGCTTGCATTTCACTGAGGTCACCCCCCGGGGCGGGGGCTGCCTTTGGGTGCTGGCAGCGTGGCCATCTCATCAACACGGCAACAAAGCGCTTGTCACCAGGCTAATTTTATTAGGCGGGATTTCAAATGGCTAATTTCCTTTTAGTAATGAGTAAATTAGTGGAACCTCTGATCTGTTTTTAAGGCACGCATACTAATAAAAGGCAGAGTGCTGGCTAAATTCGTTGTGAAGCGTTGTGACCCGTGGTGTTAGAGGCATGAGAAAACGATGGGCATGGCAGCTGGGAAAGCAAAGGTATCCGTCTGCCGGCTCTGACAGAGCCTGCTCGGGGCTGGGAGCCTCGAGGAGAGGACGGCTGGTACGCCGTCCCGCCTGCACCATCCCCAGGCTGCACGCCGGGGACAGGCAGCGGCATTTCCTTGCTTTCATCTTTAGGGATGCATTGGAGCCGACACGCAGGATGGGCGGCCATCCCTGCACCGGCCGGTGCCGCTCGGGGAGGCTCAGCCCGCCTCTCCCGCTCACCGTCCCCGGGGAAAGGATGGAGACGCGGAGTTTTGTCACCCCCACGGAGAGTTTGGGCCGTAACCGCCAAGCGACAAGCAGCGTGGCAGGGCGCTGCGGCCGCGTAGCTCTCAGTGGCAGCCTTTGAGCACCAGGCCTTTCCCTCGGAAAATTCCCTGATCACTGGGAATTTTAGCCGTGGATTTTTCTGTGCACGTTTCTCTTTAGACCTTAATGCCAGCTCTATCCACTCACCATTGCATCCCTTGGAAAGGTTCACACGGCTTAGGCTATATCAAAAAATCCATTGATTATTTTGCTCTATGTTTAAGGAATAAAAGTGGTGGAGCTTTAACAGAAATCCTCTGAGCAGGCAAGACGCAACTGTGGCTCGTGGCTGAGCGCAGAGCAAATGCAGGCTTTTTTATTTCTCTTCCCAACACTGTTCTCCTGTACTTGCTCCGCAGAGGAAATTGATTGTTGGATGTTATTTAATCAAAGGCAGGAGCTGGTTCCCGRCTATCTGACCTCCCACCGGCTCCAATCCGGGTAGCCGTGCGCCGCCCCCGCCGCCCCGCCAGACCCTCCGCGCTCCGGCTCCCGCACTCCGGCTCCCGGACTCCCCTGGGCACGCTGCTCCGCCAGCGCCATGCCGAGGGCTGGGGCCGGACCAGCTGCGGGGTCCGGGGGGCTGCGGGGCCGGCTCCCACCCAGGCTCTCAGCGCTGCGGCACCGGCTGCCCTGGCTGGCGCCTGCCCCCGCGCTGCTGCGCGCCGCCAGCTCGGCAATTGCTGGGCAATCCCGGGAACAATGAGGCCTGACTCTCTTAGCTCCGGACAAAACGGCTTTTTGATAAAAAGGGCCGCCTGCTCGGGGTGATGGATGGACCTGCGGCGGCCGGGAAGGGCAGGAGCTGCAGGGCAGCAGCGTGCAGTGGGCTCCGGTGGGTCGGAGCACACCAGCCCAGTGTCTCCCACTTTGCTCTCTTCATCGGCTTTTTGCTCCTCCTTTTTCCCCACTGGGAGGGAGGAGATCCATCACCCGGGGTGTTCGCAAGCCCCATCTCCCAGCCAAGCGAGGCTGAGGCGGCCAGACGAGGGCTCGCCCCAGCCCTGCCGCCGGGACGCGGTGCCCCAGAAGCATCCCCGAGCTGCAAGGCCTCCTCGGCCGGGGCTCCTGGCCGGGGGCATCGGGGCTGRGACGATAACCTCGGCATTTAACCCAAACTACAGCTCCTCCCACCCCACACTGCCGCCTCGCGCCTTTCCCTCCCTGCCGGCCGCTCATTTTAGCGGGGGGAAGTCTGCAAGCTGTTTTATGTTAAAATCTGCGAGGTGGGAAGAAAGAGGCTTGGTGCCCATGAATATTCCGTAGGAGGAGATGGATTAGTGTCTGAGACGTATCTGAAGGGATTTGTGAGGGAATTATTTATGGTGGTAACAAGTAAGCACTCATTTAGCTCATATTATACATTATACAAACAAGGCGCCGAGCTCTGGAAGTTAAGGCAGTAATGCCACTCTAAATTAAATTCATCAGTGCCTTAATTAAGATCTATATTTAGTTCTTAATTAAGGGGAGTGGAGCCGGGGGTTCGACGCTGCGCGGGGAGYGATCCCGCGCAGCTGAGTGGGCTGGGGGAGCCGCTTCCCACGATGCCCCTGGGAAGTTTGGGAGGAAAAAGTTAACTTGGCAACAACGGGAATACAAAAGCAGYCGAGGACGCGGCTTTCTTCTCCCGCCTCCCCCGCACCCGCTTAATCAGTGGCTACAGCGCGCGGCTTTGATCCCAGAAATCAAACCCCCCGTCTGATGGGTGACTTGATGTTATGCTAATCCGGGTTGATTGAGCCGAGATAATTACACTTCATCCAGGTTTCCTGGGAGTTTTGAATAAATATTGATGCACAGCTGTCCCCCCACTCAGGTACGTACGGTGGAGAGCTCCTTCCCAGCTCTGGACTTGCCTTGGGCCGGCGGACAGGCTGGCACCGGGACCGGCAGCGGGCAGGGGACACTGGTAGCCGCTGGTGGCCCGCCCGGTGCCGGAATCAAGTCCAAGCTCCCTTCCGAGCGCCAGGCCAGGGGCTGTGCGCCCGTTGCGCTGCCTCCTTCTCCAAAGCGGCACGGCTCCCAGCCAGGGGACCCTGCCTGCCCTGCAGAACCGTCATCCTCAGGGAGGTTTTGCAGGGCCGCTTCTGCCCGGGATGCTGCGGGAGCCGCTCCGCTCTGCATCCCCAGGGCTGGTGGCGGGCGCGGGGCGGCTGCGGCGGGAGCCCCCAGCAAGGGGCCGTCTGAGCCAACTCGGGAGCGGAAGAGATGTGAGAAAACAAGCTAATCAAATTATACATTCCTAAGAAGCATTTATAAGCTGTGTGCGTTCCTTAATCTTAATTAGAAATCTTAGCAGCTCCTGCCGACTCTGTAATCAACGTTTGAATGCGACTGACCCCCATCGCGCTAACCTTGAGAGTCTTGAGCAGGTATTTGATGAGGGAGCTGGGGAGAGAGCCGGCTTCGCCGCGCTCCGTGTGGCGGGGAAGCCTGGGGGTACGGAGCCCGAGATCAGAGCGGAGCGGCGGGGTAATGATGAGTGTTACGGCTGAGCTCTAATTAACCAGCCTGCGCTGACAATTCCAGGAGCCCCTAATAATCTCGCTCATTTGGCTCAATGACATCCCTATTTGCAAATAAACACCATTTCCTCGCGCTCCCCGCAAGGGCGGGTGGCCGGGAGCCGCTGCCGGCTCRGGGGCGGCGCGGGCTCCGGGAAAGTCAGCCCGGCCGGAGGCTCCAGCAGCGGCAGGGCAGGGCCGGAGGCAGCGGTGGGACCCGGCACGGGAGAAGCCCTCCCGGGTGCGGGGACGGAGCRGCAAGTGGGACTCCCCCGAGCTGTCCCACCGTGGTGGCCTCCCGCCCTCGCCTGCCTGGCACAGCGGAATTCCCGCTGCAGGAAARCAAATGCCGGCGCAAGGGAAGAGCAGCGCTCATTGGGAAATGGATGGCGGGTCGGGCRCTGCCCGGGAAGCGCGACGTGCCGCACACAGGCCCTCTGCAAACACCGTTGCCTTCGAAGTTATTAATGGGCAGCGTTTGCTGCCTCTTCGTTAGCGCCGAGTATAAACAGCAAACCGTTCGCTTACTGCCGATTCCAGCTGGAGCTAAGCAATTTGGAGAGGGATAGCCAAGGCAGGAGCCGGCCGCCTGGCGAGCTGTGCTCCCCGCGGCAAGCGCGGGTGCGGCAAACCCCGCACCCCTGGCAGACGCCGCGTCCGGCCGGGTCCGGGCTGCGCAGGACGCCGGGCTCGGGGCTCGGCAGCATCCCCCCTCAACGAGTCCTTGATTAAGCAGAACCCCACTCGGAGCCCCGCTAACTCAGCCTTATAGGGGGCTTTATTTTTCCCCCTGAGCTGATGCCAAGGAGCGGAGGCACTCGGCGGGGGGCGGGAGGAGCGGGCAGAGCCCCCGGGTCRGTGCCTGCAGCGGTGGGGCTGCAGCGGCTGCTGGGCTGGGGGGGCTGGAGGAGAACCRCGAGCGGTCCTGCCTCCCGCCATCAGCCGGGGGGCTTGTTCCCCGGTCGCTCGGGGGTTTGGGTGCCTTCCAGGGCTGCCAGCCCTGCCCCACCGGGAGCTGTGCGCTTCCCAGCCCGCCCCGCCGGCAGAGTGTGTATATATCTATATATATCTGTATATACACATGCAACAGGCATACTTGATAGTAAACATAAATAAACACGAAGCTGCTCTGTATTTGGTACACAAGGAAGCGCTTTCTGTCTGTCTGCGCCTTGCCGGATGGGGCAGGAGCACYAGCGGGGGTGAGAGCGGAGCTGGGGGCAGCCGAGGTCTGCTGGCCAGCGCCAGCGGGGACTGGTTTAACTGGGAGATGCCGCTGGGAAGGGCTGGGCTGCCATGCTCCACACCCGCTGCTGAGGTCCGGGGCCACCCCGCGCCGTGGCAGCTCTGCCGTGCCAGCRCCGGGCCCTGGCTGCCGCCTGGATTGCCACGAATTCTTTGAAGCTTGGGAGTAAACAAAGCAGTGGTAATAAATAAGAGAACCACCATCCCAGGCATTACTCGTGTAATTTGCAGTTATTTAATAACCTCTTTGTGACTTTAAGCAAGGCAGCCAAAAATCCTTCCCTCCAAGGGGAAAACTATGGGGCACTGCATCCTGGGTACTGCCATGCATAACTGCTAATAAGCAATAAAGACAGAGTTTTAKCAGTAATTACAGCTACCAACGGCGGACTCCCACGTCCTCAGCGTTAATGATTGCAGCTGCCCTGCGCAGCAGAGGAGAGGAGGGCGGCCCGCGCCACCCCTCCCGGCTCACGGCACGCGGTGCCGGCGTGCCCGCTGCCGCCGGCGTGCCCGCTGCCGCCCGAAGCATCGGTGCCCGCAGCACCCTGCCCTGCCGAAACCACCCTGCTCACCGTGGGCAGCGGCTCCCCTTTGATTTCATTTCATTAAGTGCCTCAAAACCAACAAGACCTCACCGTTGTAACCTGTTCCATCGATCGGATCTGTTAGAAACTCAGGGACTAATTAAGTCGCGTCCCTCCCTGCCCACGGACGGGGAGCGGGGCTCAGCCCCGGCCGAAGCGCTGCCGGGGAGGGTGATGGAGCCGGCCGTGGGCGAGCAGTACCCGGTCCCCGGCCTGGGGGGCATCCTCCCCGCTCTCTGCAGAGCGCCTCGGAGCGTGGGGTGCCAACGGGAGACCCCCGCGGGCACGCCGCACCGCTCCCTGCGCCYGCCACCCCTCCAAACGGAGGAGGGAAAGGAGGGATGATTTGTTAGCATCTTTGCTTCTGGTCATGATAAAAATAAATAAATAAGGGGGGAGAAAAATCCCTGTGAACATGAGTAATGGCCCAGGAATGAGCAACCCGAGATAAAACTGAATAATAACACGTCAAAAACTACACGATGTGGGTTTTTATTCCCCAGCGGAGTTTCCTTCCTGCTAATCCATCACTGTAGAAGATGCAAGATTACTGCTTTCAGAAAAAACTCCGGGAGATAAATGTGAGTAAATTAGGGTTTATTATATTATTTAGGACGATATAATTTCAAACATTCCTTTATTAAATTATTTACGCCCTTGGCTGGGCAGCGGCCCTCCCCGGCAGCATCCCCCCGTGCCGGGTGGCCACRGCGGCGGGCGAGGCGGGGACGGCAGCGGCGGCAGCCTCGGCTGAGCCATCGCGTCCCGCCGGCGGGGACATCAGCCCCGAGGGATCCGCAGGGCCCACGTCATCCCACCCGGCTCCCGCCCTGCAGCCCCCCGGGGGGCCGCAGCCCCCCGGAGCTCCCCTGCCGCCGCTCAGCCGGCCGTGCAGGTGAGCCCCATCCCGCTCCCCTCCCCGCCGGCGCTTCACCAAGGTGTCGGGCACTTTGCTGTAAATTGCAGCAAAATTACAGTCCCATCAATAATGAAAGGCTTGTCCTCCGGAGGGGAGGCTGGCAGGAACCAGCCRTCCTGCTGAAAGACAAATGTACCCTGTATTTAAATCCAGCGGCAGAGATGCTCGCTGGTGTATGGCCTTTCTATTAGCAGGCAGCAAAGCCTGGCGGATAGGTCAGCGCTGTCAGAGAAYGAAAGGAGACGCAAGGCCGGGACAAGCCAAGCAGGTAGAGAAAGGTGAACTTTGTCACGGTGGGGAAAAGCGGCTGCTGACAGAAATTTAGCGTGCTTAATGAGCAGCCCCGCTCCTCTACGTCAGGCCTGACATCTCTGTCTCCCAAAGCAAGCGGCGTCGCTGAGCCTCCCGGCCCCCCGTGCCGCCGGCCGGGACCGCCGCGCATCCCGCGGGAGCCRGGCAGGGCGGCAGCGCCCGGGGCAGCCCGTCGCGGGGCAGCCGGGCTCCGTCTCGCCCTGGGCATCCGTCACCCGCGCAATTGCCAGCCGGCTCCCAGAGCCAGGCGCCGGCGCTGCCAGCGATAACGTGCAAAGCTCAGCTTGCCGCTGGAAGCGGTCGGCGGCGAGCGAGGCTGAGCGGAGCTGGCGGGAAGGGGTGGAGAAGTCCTGCCCTGGCGAGGCGACGGAGCCAACTGCATCTGCGAGTCCCCGCGAGATCCCCGCCCTGCTTGCACGGCCGTTCCCCGGGCAGGGCAGCAGCCACCACGGCCTCGGGCACCCGGCATCAGCCCTGCCGCCTCCGAGGACAGCACCCGCTCCCAGCCCCTGCCCGCAGCCCCCTGCCAGCATCGTCACCGGAGCCGAGGTCCCCCGCCGAGAGCAGCCACGTCACGCTTGCCGGCAGGCTCCGCAGCGCAGGTAGCAGCCCCGGCATCCCTTCTCATTAGCTCTCCCCGGCCCCGCGTGGCCGGCTAACTAGACCGGAGCTGACAGAGGAGGATTACCCGCTCCCAGGAAGCCGGCRTGATTGTGTTTACTCCAAAACCTGGGCCGATTTAGTTGTCGGTGCGCATCATTAATCTTCTCCTACAATCCCTTCCCCATCTGCTCCCACTTTTTAATGAACTGCCACTTGCCACACTCAATAAAATCAGCGCTTCGCAAGGATCGCAGCAAGAGGAGGAAGYGCGAGGCAAGGCAGGGAGGGAGGGAGGGGCCGGCGATAAAGACGTGCACTTTGCTTTGGGAAGATGCCGTCTCATCTACATGGGCAAATGCATCGCAACATCCCTCCCCGAGACGCTTTTGGCTGCCTTGCCCCCGAGCAAGTTACTAACAACCACAGCAGACCGCGCCGAACACGAGCCTTACAACACAAAATGTCAGCCCAAGTTTGATCCCAGCTACGCTGTTTTACACAATTATTTTCAGCGCATGAATACTGCAGGCGGCACCGAGATTGTAGTTTTCCAGCTTGCTGGCAGCTCTGGGGATTCATCCGATATCAGGCTATTGCCTTCTGATTACTTTCCTTGGCAGCCAACCCGCTCGGAGCTGGCAAATAAACAATAGGGAAGAGTGTGATGGGGAGCTTAGCTTTCAAATTACACTTTTCAATCATTTGTCACACCAAAGGTATAATGAGCGTTTAATACAAAACTCAAAAGACTGCGGGGCTGGGGCCGAGGGGCTTTACTTGCGTGGAGGACGCCRAGTTCGGGTGGAGCTCGGGAACTTCGTCTCCATTTCTCCAGTTTTAYGTTCGTGGCCGGACAAGCCCCGGGCCCGTGAACCACGCTGGGACGGCCGACGGGGCGAAGAGCCAGAACGCCGCCCAGGCATCGCCCGTGCCGGGCAGGACAGAGTGGTGCCGTCCCCACACGCTCACGGGGACGTCCCTGCTCTGGTGACGGGGAGGGCTGGTGCGGGACGCAGAGCCACCCGCCCGCGCTAATCCTTAAATGTTTGTTGCCTTCATGTCACTCGCGACCGGACTATCTCATCTTAATGTGGATCTAATGTAGAAATCCATACGAGCTCCAGAGTCATTCGGTATTAATTAAACGCCGCCACTGTACACTCGGATCGCTTTGTGTTTCTTGCTCTCTGCAATTAGCAGAGGAGAGCAGCTCCGCAGCCGCCCCGCACAGAGCACCCGGGCCGGGCGCCCGGCGAGGGCGATGGGGAGCAGCCCCCCAGCCCTGCCCTTTCCCGGCGGCCGCCTCTCGCCCTGAACAAGGCTTCCCACCCCAGCCGCGGAGGAGACGACGCGTCCGGAGGCGGGAGGGGGCTGCCTCGGCCCCAGYGTCCTTCCCCCAAGGTGTTCCAGTCCTCTCTCGTTGTTCAGGCTCACCGTCTCTCTGCCCACATGTCAGACGAGAGAGAAGAATAGAAATCGCTCTTTAAAGTTCACAACCCRTCACTCCGGCTTTCAGAAATACAAGCAAAAATGGCAAAGCAGTAGGGGGAAAATCCATTTCTTTCGAGATGATCTTTCCCCGGAACATGTCCTGTTGATATGCAGTCAGGGAAAGGCGAGTGTGTTTGTCTGAGATAGGGGAATCAGATCTGTCTAAACTCTTCTCTACTCCAAACTCTCCCCTTCAAAAGAGATTTTTAAAAAAGAAAAGCCTTGAGAGAGAAACCTCTCCTGTTGGAAGCCCTTTCCTTTGTGAACTTCTGCCCTTCTCCTGTGCCATTGGCACCGGGGAGTTGGAGCCGGCGTTACCCCGGGAGCAGAGCCGGGACCGGGCTCCTCCCGGCCGGGGCTGTTTTGGGCTGGAGGCTGCGCTCCCAAAGGCGCTCGGACCGTGCTCGGGACTGCGGCGAGCGGCCGCGTCCCGCTGCGTGGCCGGGACGGGCATCCGGGAGGATGCCGAAACAGCCTTTATTTCTAAAGGGATGACAGGACTTTGCAGGGACGTCTCTTGCTCCTGCAGCTCCCAGGGGACCAACACAGCTGCGGGCCGTGCCSACAAGCCTGCCCACGCGTTCAAGGCTTCCAGCATCCTCCCTGCAGGGCCAGGGGGGCTGGAGCWCTGCCCGGGCTGTGCCTCCCACCCCGCCTCGGGCTGCTCTCGGACCCGCAGCTCGCYCCTCGGCTGCAGCTCTGGGTGCGGGGGACGCAGTCGGTCCCGACGCGGCGGAAGCCGGGGTGCGATCCCGGGTGCCCGCAGCGACCGCGGGAATCAAGTAGCCCAGGGGTTCTTATTAGAAACAATTACTAATTGCAGCGACCTGTGAGCTGGCCACCACCGCTGGCGCAGGGCGAGCGGCTGCGGCTGGGGACGCGGGGCCCTGCGCCGGTGCAGCACTGCCATCTCCCGTCCACGCCGCCGCGGGGACAGCCCAGGGCTCGCCCACCCGTGGCAGCCCACGGCCAGCCCCACGCAGCCCCCCCTTGCGAGGGGGTCCCCGCCAGGGCTTCGCATCCCTGCACCGCCAGCTCCCGCCTGCCTGGGGTTTGCTGCTCCTGCATTCGTGCTGCCCCTGACCGCTGCCGCCCACCCGGGAGCATCCCCGGGGTCCGGCTCCCACGCGGGACCCCTCCGGCGCGGGGGGGCTGCCGGCACCCTGGCACCCGYGAGGGTGGGTTTGCGTGGCCATTGCTGCTCCCCGCGGGAAGCCGCTGCGCTCACCTGGCACGGGAAGGGGAAATCACAACGCAGCTCTCAATTAGCAAAATAAACCAGAGAAAAATAAACTCTTCATCAAAAAGTAAGGGGAAAAAAATGCAGAGTGTGACCTATAAACATCTGCTCCTGTTCCCCTCCAGTTATTGCAGAGAGAGAAGYCAAAGATATTTCAGGCTTCTCATACATCTGCGAAGCGGTTTTGGGTTTGTATTGGGGTTTTTTTTTCCCCTCTCCAATCACTTTTCAGGCTGTAACAACTGAAAGGCCCCACGGAAAGGATTAGAGCATTATACCTCCCTGTCACTATTTCCAGGTAATGTCCCTAAAACCTCGCCTTGAAGGGGCATGCAGCAGGGAGGTCTGGCAGGTCTCCGGAGCCCCTTTCTAGCAGAGGGAAGCATCGTGCCGGCGAGGGGGCCGGCAGAAYGGCACAGCCGGGCTCCGGGGAGCCGCCTGGCCTCTGGGCCACGCAGGCTGCCCTGCTCCCTGCCCTCCCCGCTGCCCGCACCGCCGCCGCGGTTGCCAGCAAATAATAAATCCTGCATCTTTGTGTTTGCTCTCCTGCTGCCCCTAATTCCTCTCCGGGATGAGCAGCTCCTCRCTTTGCTTCCCCAAAGGCAGCCCTYYRGGAGAGCCCCGCTCCCCGYGGGAAGCCACGCCGCCTCGGGGGGAGCGGGCCGGGGTCTCCCCCAGAACTGCCAGCCCGGCTGCTCAGCCGTGCGTTTCGGAGGTGTTCGTCCCGAGAGAGGCCGATGCGAAGTCCTGCCTTCCCTTCAACCAGGCGSGAGGGATGCTCTCCAAGGGGAGGGTGCAGCAGCCAGCCCTCCGCCCAGAAGGCGCGGGAGAACCGGGAAAGGCGACAAAGAACAAAACCCAAACGGTGAACAGTGCTGGGAAATCCCACCGGGAGCTCAGGAGAGGAGAGGGAAGCAGTTTGTGTGCCCTCGGAGATGGAGAAAAGGAGCCAGAAGTGGAGGGAGCACAGTGCCAGGAGCACCGGGGCTGGCAGCACCGCAGAGGGGCTCGGCGAGGAGGGGTGTGAGCCCCTTCCCAAAGCCGCCCCTCGAGAAGGGAGAGCCGGACAGAGGGCCCAGGACCGGAGCCCACGGAGGGTCTGGAGGAGCAAGACGCGGTCCTGTGGAGAACCCATTTAGCAGAGAGGGAGCGGGAGGGTTAGGCAGACGGGATAGCAGAAGAGAGAAGTGAYGTGGGAGAATAAAGGGAGCGAAGCGGAGAAGAGACGTTGATGCAGGAGAAAAGAAAAAAGATCAGATATGAAATATGAGAGCGCAAGGACAAAAGCTGTAAAGAGGCTGCACCGGCACTCCAGCCGCCACGACACAGCCAGAATTGTCTGCCTTGTTAAGCGCTAGATGTGTTTTGATAAATCCTGACCATCACCGCGCACCGTTTCTCCAGAGTAAGCAATGTCTGCAGTTCCCTCAGAACTTGGGCTGACTTTTTCTTTTCTTGCTTTCCATCCACCCCATCCCGCTCGCCCTTTGGTCCTCCTGTTTGGCGCAAMCCCCTTTGCACAAACCTCCAGATTCTCTCCTGCTTGGCCACGAACTCGGCAAGGGAGCCTTTCGCAGGGAAATTGCGGGGGGCCSCAGCCAGGGGACACCGGCTGCCCAGGCAGGCTGCTCCCCATCGCCGCGGGGCGAGCCTGAGGGCGCAGGGGGCTGGCAAACAGCTCAGGCACCTCCGTCGCTTCTGGGAGAGGTCCGTGTTCCTCTCTACTCCCCTGGGGTAGAGATTTTTAAAAAGAATGTTTAAAAAAAATAAAATCAGTGAGATCTGGAACATCTTGAGTGCAAACGGTGGCCTTGCCAGTCTGGGCTAATTAAGGCAGGACCAGTGAGGCAGAGCAGGGAGAAGACACCCTGTCACGGGCAGGTGACRGCGCTGGGAACTGGCTCCGGGTGCGGTGCCACCTCCCGCCCGGCGCCCAGGGGCGGGTTTGGGGACAGCCACGCGTCCCCTCCTCAGCTCTGGAGGGAGCACGAGCCCGGGGAGCCCAGCCGCTTCCCCCCGGCCCAACCACGCCGCGCTCTGCAAGGGACAMCTCGGTTAATGTAGGGCATCAAACAGCCCACAATTAGCTCTTGATCTTAATTACACACATTACTGATGAGCTCATCARCTTAATCTAATTAGTCTGCAGAGCTCAATTGCCTGTCCCTTTTTCTTAAATAATGTGCTATGTAAGGCTATTATCCCTTTAGATGAAACCTGTTTGCGTACAGGATTTGTCAGCTGGGAGCGGCCAGCCCCGCCACGTGCACCCGTGGCACCCGCGGCACCCGCGCCCACGGCACCCGCCGCCGTCACCCCCACGTCCCTCTTGTCCCCAGGGATGGGGGAAGGTGCTTTCCCGAGGGGCCGATGTGCTGCGGCAAGAGCACGCCAGGCTCGGGGGGCCGGCACCCCTTAGCAAAGCGCCAGGAGTGAAGCCGGGGGCTGGCCGCATCCCGGCTGGTCCGCAGCTCCCCGTCCTCCCCGGGGCGCAGCCCTGCCCCTCCGCTCCGCTTGTACCGGGGCCACCGGGCTGGGCAGGGCTGAGGCCCAAGGCACCTTCCCGGCCTTCCGCCCGGCAGCGCCTGGGCTCGGAAAATGCCACCAGCTGCTGGCAGCGGCCGTCACACCCCAGGGTCCGCGGCCATCGCCTCCCGCGCCCGGTCGGCGCTTCCAGGAACCCGCCCTCGCCCTCTCCCCGAGCAGGAATCAATGAAATGCCCTAGAAGCTCATAACTCGGAGGTAATTATAAGCAGCATCAATTACCCAGCGATGTGGGTTTCATGAATTCAATTAATTTGCATAGTGATCGATTCAGGCGGGTCCTCTCTGGGTCCCCGGAGGAAGTTAGGACATTGTTCTGCAYGCTATTGATTTTACAATGTAAAACCAAAGCGCGCTCTCCTCTTATTCAGAGCTGCTCATTCAGCCATATTAACTTTCAGATCATTTATTTTTGTATGTCTTTCAACTCTGTTTGTTGCTATCACACAAATGCAGAGTATTACATTGTAGAGAATAATTGAATCAATACAGTCATGGTACTCTGGGTCTCCCAGGCTCGCAGGAGCGCGAGCTGGCAGGAGCCCACGCAGGCTGAGAGGGTTTTTTTTAACCTTTCCAGTTATTAAAACGCTCGTCTGGCTACGTATTAACTTTCTGCACCGTGCGGCTGTTATTGTTTCGCCTACATCGGAGTGAGAGCCGCCGGGGCTGCGAAGAACACGCGGAGAGGCTGGTTGGCTTTCTCCGAGCATCCCCGCATCCTCAGCGGAGATGCTGCTGCCGGCTCCGCGGGAGGGCTGCGGACCCCCTCACCCCGCCAGCCCTCCTTCCCCTCTCCGTCCTTCTCGGCTGCAGGCGGCCACACGCAGCTAAAGGACTCGGAGAGAGGAGGAAGCCCCTTCAGATGAAAAGCCACCGCATAAAGAAAGAATCCTCCTTCAGATTCACATGGCTCTGAAAAGAGACGGTTTTTAATTCTGCTTCCCCTCCCACTGGGATATTAGACAGCTAAATAGCAGCGCGCCTGTTTCCTTCAGATAACCGGTTCCCAATGAGCACCCTAATTGTCCCCGGCCCCTCTCCACCACCGTACAGAGCGGGTCATTTACCGCCCGGCGCACGCAGCTAAACACAAATCCATTTTCCAAGGGAAATTTCTGTTCTTATCTGGGCTCTGCAAGAGGGTTGCAAGCGGCCCCTGCTAATTGAAGCTTTGATGTTTGTTGGAGGAGGCCTCTAATCAGCTCCGCACCTGCACCCACCCGCGCCGGGCAGCGCCGGGCTCCGTGGCCGCGCCGGGCTGGCTGCGCCGGGAAGGGCATCCAAATAAAGCAGCAAAGGCGCCCAGAACCTCCGCCTTGGCGATGAAGGGTGACGAGCCGCGGTGCSCCGGGGCACCCTCCCCTCGGCGCTGGGCTGGCGGCCAGGGCACGTGCCGACCTGCAGCGCCGAGCRCCCTGCGATAAAGCATCTTTTTAAGCGCTTTGGCTCCTCTTCGGCAATATCCTCCAGCAAATCAGGCATCCCCTTCTTGGGATGTTTTCAATCTGTTTTATGTTGATTTTAATTAAAGAATTTGAAACTGAACAAACAGTTCGTAGCAGGTGGCCATACAAGTGTGAAATAAGCAAACTGTTTTATCTGCCACAAACTCCGCCAGTAAATTCCTTCAAATTAATCCCAGCCTCCGAGAGGCTGCTGACTCCGACTGAAACGCCGYGCAAGCCGGGCTCTGCCGTTCTCCAAATATTTGCCTCCATCCCGGCGCCAGGAGCAGGTGTGGCGGGGAGCGGGGATGCACGGCGGCCCCGGCCCCAGTGCCGGCAGGGCTGCCTGCCCGCCTGCCTTCGCTCGCATCGCCTCCCGCCCCTTGAGGGCAGGACGGTGGATTTCCTGCTGGGAAAAATTGCACCCCAGATTTGGGAGYGGCTCCTGGAGCCCAGCTGCACCCCGTAATGCCACCAGCATCGACCCTAGCCAAAGAGGAACCCGTCCTTGTCCYCMTCCTCCTCCTCCTCCTCCAGGCAGCRCATCCTGCCCGAGCCACCCTGCTGCCTGCTCCGCTCCAGGACCGTCCTCTGCAGAACGAGCTCCTGCCGCAACCTTGGCGGCACAGAGGCAGCGAAGGGCCTTTCCCCAGGGAACGGGCCCTGCGTACTGATGGCCCCCGGGGAAGGCAGAAGCGCAGCACGGATGCCCACAAGCTTTTCTCCTTGCCAGGCTGCGCCGGAGAGAGCTAGGGGAGAAAAAAAAGAAGGGAGAAGAAACGCGCGCGCACACGCTCCTCTTCATCTCGCACTCCTGCCCTCCGTCAGAAATCTTATCAGCATCTTTAAGAGATCGTATTTTGCCATCTGGAAACGCCACCTCCCTCCCCAGCGGAGGGCAGGGAGGAGCCGCCGGCTCAGGCGGTGTCTTGGGTCCCGTCCCCCACCCTGGGGCACCCGGGGTGCAGGGGGACCTGGTGCCCCCGCGCTCCCCGGCGCTCGGGACCCCCTCGTACCGGGGCGCGCCGGTGCCTGGGAGCATCACCGCCGGCTGGCAAACAGCCCTGCGCCCGAAAGCAGCCATTTGCATCTCCCTGCCTGCCTGCCTCGCCTGCTCCTCCCTGCTGCCCCGTGCGCTGCTGGGCCTGGCTTTTTAATACTCCTCTCTGCCGCTCCCGGCCTCCCGGCCCAGCCTTTGGTCCCGCCGCCCCTGCAGGGAGGGAGGCGACGCCGGCGGCRGGTCCCGCGGCGGGGTACGGGGCATCGTTCCCAGGGCTGGGCGGAGGGACCGCGCTCCCGCCCGCCGTCCCCACRCCGCTTTCCACGGCTCCCCCGCGCCTTCCCAGGGAGGTTTGGGGCGCGCCTCATCTCCCCTGCTCTGCTGCCCCTCCGGCCTCGGCGAAGGGACGCGGGAGAGGTGGGGACCGCGGCTCTCGCCCCATCCCGGCCACGGAGCCGCCGAGCGGGAGGCCATCAGCTCCCTGCTCCGCTCCTTTCAGCTGGAGAGAGAATTGTCCGTCAGCTCCTTTTTTCCCGGCAATGTTCAGAGCATGTTTAACATCCGATCTCTCCTGTCTGCCCTCCCCGGTGACCCAGAGCTGGGAAATCGGAGCAGCRCTCCTGGTCAGCCCGTGCTCTCGGGAGCCAGCCGAGCTACCCGGATAATTACAAGATGTTCCGCTTTCCTGGGATTACCGTCGGTGCTTYTTCTCTTCCCCTCCATAAATATGGATGCACAGCTGCTGCTAAAAAGAATCAACAAAAATGAAAAGGGGCAGGCTGCGAGCCCTGTGTTTCCCTCCCAGTACATGGTCCCAGCACTGCCTCTGACCTGGATTCCGGCGGTTTGCAGGGGGGGTGAATCGGGGTTTTTCTCCCCAAATACCAGGCTCAGGTGTCTGTGAAAACAAAACAATACTCACAAAGGCATTGGGAAGGATACGGTATTTAGTAGAAAATTAGGCAGCGCTCCCTCTCCTGCAGCCTCGCCCTGAAGCCTGGGAGGAGGTGTTGAGATTGAACAGCTTTAACACCTTCCACGAAGGCATCACCGGAGTTCCTCATCCCAATAGTTCCTCCTGGCCTTTAAAGGCAAGGATATGCTCTACTCCATATATTAATCTCCTAATCACTAAATTAATTTCCATCTCAGTTACAGCACATTCAGACTCTATTAGTAAATCATGTCATAGCTGCTTAGCAACTTTTGTTATAAGATTCCTGTTAGATCATGTTTCAAACCGACGGAGATGGAACAGCTATTATCTTAATAAGTTAAACATTAAAGGCACCACGGCGGAGACGGGGAGCGCTCCCGCTGCCCGCAGCCACGCGTGCACAGCCTGCGCGTGCGTGCCCCAGCACGGCCGCGCCGTGGCGGGGACCCCTGCACCCCCRCCTTTGGGGGAGCCGCCCCGCGCCCCGAGCGTCCCCGGGGCCGGCTCCGTGCCGCAGCGCACGTCTCTTCTTGCTCCTGAAGCCCGGGCAGAGCCGGTCCCCCGCTGGGCTTCATTTCAGAGTCCGGGGCTGTCATTACGGGGAGAAAAAACCAGAGAAGTGTTTGCTCGCTCATCTGTGCAGCGATTTTCATCCAGCCTCGGAGCGCAGCCCCCCTGCGCGGGGCAGGAGGGGGGCGCGGGGCGCCCGTGCCCTGCTGCGGAGGAGCTCGGGGCTGGACGCGGCCCGGCGCGGGGTGCCCGGGAAGCCCGCAGGCACAGCCGGGTACCCTGTGTGCCCACCGCGCCGGGGCGGGGGGCTGCGCCAGCAATCGCGCGCTGCAGACTGCCTCCGCCATCCGGCCCTCTTCCCCCCKCGCCGCGCCGYGCCGCGCGCCGRCTCCTCCAGCTCATTGGCGTGAAATTTAATTTGCAACAATCAGCTGGAGGTGAGGCAGGCGCYGAATTAGCTCGACGTGATGCTCTCGCCTCCCCCCAGACCCCTCCCCAGCTGGCAGGCGGCGGAGGCACACGGCCCCTCGGCCCGGCTGCCGCCCGCCACCCCAGCCCCAACGCACCCCGGCCGGGGGGTCCCCCCTAGCCAGGGCCGTGCCGGGGACGCGGGAGTTGTGAGAAGCCGCCGCGCTCCTCCTGGCTGGTTACGTGAGCGACGCAAAGGGTGAGTTATGGCGTGGCTGGATGCACACATATTCTGATAAGGAAGAATAATAACTTGTCAAAGATATAGATGATATGTGTTTTCTTTCCAGACAGAATATATGTTGGGATAATTCATCAACTCGCCTGGCACTGGCCAGAAGAGAGGGAGAAGAGGAAAAGAACCGCAATAAAAAGAAGCCAACACAGAAAAGCCCCTTGGCATTGAGCCACCGCCCCACCGGATCCCCCCTTTCCGAGCCATGCCTGGCAGGGACCCCTCGCCTGCCCCGCTGGATTTAGGGCTGCAGGCGGCAGGGGGTGGGCGCTCCCTTCGCCCRGCGCCAGAGCCCGCGGCCGGCTGTGCGCGGAGCCCCGGGAAGGGTGAAGTCGTGGGAGCACCGGGGCACGGCCGTGCAGAGCGGCGTTTGCTGCAGCAGCAGGGCTGCTGAGCGGGCAGAGGCTTTAGCAGCAAGCCACCGTGTTTATCCAAACAGGCTGCCCGAGATAACAGCAGCTTTACCGTACCAAGCCTTAAATCCAGCTGGAACGCTGCGGCAGAGCAAAGCGGCGTTCCCTCTGGCGAAAGAGGAAAAGAGAGCTCCCGCTGAGCCGCTGTCACCCCCCTGCGATGCCCACCCCCGGCTCCCGCAGCCTCCAAAGCCGCTCTTTGCCACAGTATTTCCCGACCGCAGACCACGCGGCCCCCGCCGGCATCTGCTCGGAGGGGCTGCCGMTTCGGCGAAGGAAGGTGGGAGGACAGGGCTCCATCCATCGGCAAGCGCCTGCTCCCCACGCCGGGCACCGGCTCGCTCCTTGCGGGCAGCCAGCTGCTGCAGCCACGAAGCGCTCRCCACAGACGGACGCACCCACAAAAATGGCCAGATTTCCCTCCCGTGAGCTGAGGGATTAGAAACAAAGCTCCTCACCAATTAATTAGTAATTATTTGTTTGAAAGATAAACATGCCRGTAAACAAAAGTCGTTGCAAGTGACGCCAAGGAGGCGCGGGGGAAAGCAGAGGCTGCGTCCGTGGCGGGGGGAGAAGGGCTGTCACCCATCAGGTGCTTGAGTGAGTCCTGTCCCCGCSGTGTCCCCTCCCCAGTGTCTCTAGGCCAACCGAGGGTCCCCAGTTGCACCGTGGCCCCTCTTATGGTCTCTGAGCCAGCACGCGCGGCTGCTACTGCTCCGCTGGGATAGCGTGCCGTGCCCACCGCGGTGTGCCGCAGACAGCCGTGCCCCTGGCCACGCTACCGCTGCGGAGAGGAATAAAACGCGAGTGATGGAAAGAAACGCTCATTTGAGCCAGGGAGAAAATATAAATACCCAATGGCCCGACACCCTGCTGCCTAACCCTGCTCCGAGCCAGCACCGAGCGAGCACAACAGAGCTCCGAGGAGGAGCGTGCAGGGGGCTGAAAGCTGGCACATCCCGAACCGGCAAACCCAGGGACCGCAGGAAGCCGCAAAAGGGGTTTGTAAAGTGATTTGTCAACTGACAGGCAAAAATATATTAGCAATTTAGGATGGCGATTTGCCTGCAACTTTTTAATCCTTGYGATGTTGTTCAATAGATTAAAGTGTCAGCTTTGATCCATGCATTTGGATGGAAACATAAATAGCACCAGCGCTTACCCTCCTGGCACCGCTGGTGCCCGGCCCGGGGCCGGGGTGCCGAGGGGTGCTGCCCGGCCGTGCCCGCCCCGCCACACAGACCCCCCGCCGGTCCTGCAGGGACCGTTTCCCACCCGCTCTCCTTCGGCAGCCCCTTTCGGGCCGCTCCTTGTCCAGCTGATTGGAGCGCTGCTCGCAGGGTTGCGCTCGCGTGGGAGGCGGCGGCTGCCGCGGCAGAGCGTGAGAAGGAGCAGGATTTGGGCGGCAATCCCCTCTCCTCACGTCAGCCTCCTCCTCTGCCGGGCGGCACAAGTGGGCTTCGTGCCTCAGCCCGGCTGGCGGAGCAGACCCCGCTCGCGCTGAGCTGCCAAGCGGGGCCGCGGGCACTCACGCGGGAGGCTTCCCCCTGCGCCTGGGGACCTGCTGCCCACCAGCTCGGGCCCCTCCGGCCCGCGGCCGTGGCACGGGCAGAGCCGGCAGCTGCCCCGCGGCAGCAGCAGGGGCTGAGCATCGCCGACGCGGCCCCGGGAAGGGGCTGGCTGGGCCGGGGAGGTCAGCTCTGCTGCCAGGACACCCAGCCGGGAGCTGCTCCTGGTCCCCACCGCTGCACCCCGCTAAGCATCGCCCCTAAAACGCGCCCGCGTCCTGCGGCATCTCCCCTCCCTCCGCTGCCTGCACCACAGTGGCCCGAGGACAGCAGGGCCATCAGCCCTAGGTGATTCTTCCACTTGCAAATCCTTCTCCGCCCTTTTGCTGGGAAAACATCTCACTCCGGCTCCAGCCACCGCGCTAGAAAGCCTCCCGCGGGAAGCACTAGCAAGAGCCAGGCCGGTTTTATTTGTTGGAAGTCCCCGGGAGCAGGCGGGGGGGCAGCGGGATGAGGGTCCTGGGCAGCACCAAGGCAGGAGTGGAGGCAGAGAAGGTCCGTGGCAAACGGCTTCCAGCAGCAGGCAGTCAGCGCTCAGACAACACCCCCAGAAACGTYAGGCTAGCAGGGCGAGATGGGGAACGACGCTGACATTTTGTTTAGGGGAAAGGGGGATGGACCTGCCGCTGTTTTAATTCTGGTCCGAAAGCGTGGGCGGGGCTGGGGGGTGCTGGGGGCTTTTGTTTGCACCGCTCAGGTGGAGACGCCACCASCAAACGGATGCACCTGGGATGGGGGATGCACCAAGCCCCGGCCCCCCCACCCGCAGCCACGCGGGACGTGGCCCGGCGCAGCGCTGCGGCGGCGCGAGCCAAGCACCTGCTCCTGAAACAATAAGCAGAAATCAATGTTCTGGGTAATTTTATGATGCAGAAATATGCAGCATAATTCAAGTTTCAGCAAGGGAAACAAATGAATCCCTGCTTGCTCCCGTCTCATTTTTTCCCCTCCTTCCCACCCTCATTTGATACCGCTCCATGTGGCACCATCAAACGATCTTTGAATATTTTAGCTCCTGTAAAATATTTACATTATAACGCAAGGAAGGAAATCGGTCGCTTCCAAGCCATGTAAACATATGCCTCCTAACAGCTGGATCCCTGGCAGCGCTCGCCAGGCGAGGAAGCGCCTGCGCGGCTGTCGCGCTCCCAGGTATTTAAAACGCTCGGCGGCCGAGCGTCACCGGGGAAGGGCAGGGAAGGGSAGGACCAGCGGCTCCGGCACAGAGATGCTCCAGCCTGGCCCACGGCAGTGCCCGCGCCGCTCGCCCCGGCGATGGCAGCTGCCTTTGCCCTGCCCCCCTGCTCCGCAGAAGGGTAGGCAAAGGGGCTGTGCGAAGCCCCCCRAAAAGCGAGGGGAGGGCAGGGGCCTGCCCTCTGCCCGGACAAGGCAGCGCTGCCTCCAGCCGACTGGAGATTAATTGAGGACTGCCATTAAAATGTCACTGAGAAAATTATTAAGTTAAGGTAAACCACTTCCACACGTCAAAAGCAAAGGCAATCAGTCCCAGGCATGTCCCCCTAGGAAATTACGTGGAGTAATTAATCAAAAAGCTAATGAGAAATGTGTTTTCTTTCCCCGCCTAACACCACATCATATTCTTATTAGCCAAGGTTATTACAATAGTAATCATGCATGCTCCGAGTTCAAATTGGGTTTTTTTGCTCCACTGCCACCAATTTAGAAAGCCATTAATGGAAAAGATAAACCCCGATACGCAAACCAGCCCTTTGTGTTTGTTCACCTGCCGTGTGATAATCGCCGCACGCGACCTGCACCCCACCGGCATATGTTCGCCGTCACCCAATTATGGGCCACCCCTGCCCGCTGCTTGGCCGGCACAGCCACGCTGGGCACCGCCGGCCCCGGGGACCCGCCGGCACGCTCCTCCAGCAGCACAGACCGGGGAGCTCCCCCGGCCTCTCCCGCTCTGCTCTTCCAGCCCTTTCCCCGGCTGGAAAGAAACGCTCAAACTCCAGMGGATTTTCTCGCTGCGCACAGAGACGGGGAACGGCGCGGTTTGCGAGTGCTGGGTCCTGGCGGCAGCTTGGCAGAGCTGCTGGGTGCTCGCCACTTCAGCAAATCCGCCCCGGTTATTTGGATGCCTGGAAGTGGGATCAGAGTTGTTCCGTAAATAGGGCTCTAAGTGRGTAATTTGCTAGGTATGATGGGTCCCCCCCCCACCTCGGAGAGCAGCCATCTGCCAATCTTTCCAGCCCTAAAGTGCAGAGTCAGCAACCCGGCAAAGGGAAAACATCTCTGCTTGATATTCAGCATTAAATAATTCAGCCCCCTACAGACAGACCGGGGAGAAGAATGAATCTGACAAAAAATATAAAGATTTCCTATGCCACGTTAAAAATGCATTGACCTGATTAGCTCACTGGAGGGATGCTGAGCCACAGTAGAGCAGAGCCGGGAAACTCGGTCTCGCAGCGACAGCAGTGCAGAGAGGACCTCAGTGGGGCAAATAAAGCTCTCCAGCGTGCAGGAGCACCTTCTCTTTTTTTTTTTTTGGTGCTTTCTTGCAAAATCTCTTTTTCTTGCTTGCACATATGCGGTGTGTCGGAGGTCTTGCTGCAAAAGCGCGTTCCCTCGTCCAGGAGACATCTCACACCGTCCCTTTGCAGCTCCGCTGGCCACCTCCCTCGGGGCTTTGTGTGCCAGAGCCGAAGGGCCAGAGCCCCCTCCCGCCCCCCCCAGGGGACCACGCCACCGCTGAGGGAGATGCTCTGCCCCGAGCCGCCCAGCTCCGAGCCKCCCCGCACAGCCTGACCCTCTGCCTCCCCCGCCTGCGCCGCCGCTTAGGAAGCCGGCACGATCTCTCCCGGATGTTTGGCAGCTCCGGCTTTGATGTGCGGATTAATGAGAACCGACACTGCTGGAGCAAAGCCTTCAGAAGCGCAAAGGCAGGCCCCGGGGCAAGGCTGGAGGGGAYGACACTCTCTGCACGCTCCCTTTGATCACTCCGTGCTCAGCTTCGCCTCCCAGCAGCGGGGCGAGACGGCGGCGTGGGGCCGGGAGCCGYGGGGCGGTGGCAGAGAAAGTCAGGTTGCCCGGGGCTGGCTGGCTTCAGCGGGCGCCGTGGCCTCGCCGAGAGCCCTGGCCGGTCCCGCTGGGCACCATCGCGGCGGCTGGCCTTGCAAAGGCACCCTGGCACGTCAGCCCGTGCAAACACCAACATCCCAGCGAGAGGCAGGACTTGGGCTGGAGCCACCCAGCGCTGCTCCCATGCTCGCGGCTAGCTCCCTGCTCCCTGCTACCCAGCCGAGGCTCCGGTGAAGGCCGCGGATGCTCACCTGCAGCGCTGGAGCAGCATCGGCTGAGAAAGGGGTGCAGCGTCCCCACGTCCTCCGCCCGCTGCCTGGGACGGGGCTCTCCTCCTCCAGGCTGGAGGCCTCGTGGCGCGGCTCCCGAGCAGGGCTGGATTTGGCCAACGTCCCGGCACAGCACGCTTGCTCGCCCTACGCAGCGCCGGGCGGGCTGCAGCGCACTCGAGCGCACCTGGAGAGAAAACAACAACAACAACATCGCCATCAAAACACCCCAAAGAGGAGCCGACGTAATATAATAAACTGCTTCCTAATCTGCTAACTGAATCACCTCCGGGCACAAGGCTCCCTGGCACCTCGACAGGCACGCAAGGCGCACAGCCGGGGCACCAGCTCCGCTCCGTTCGCGCTGAGCGGGACGAGGAAGGTTGCAGCGTGAGCAGCAGCCAAAAGCCTCTAACCCCCCCCTGCAGTGGGGGTCCCTTCTGCCAGCAGCGGCTCCCCAGGGCTCTCCGCAGCCCCCAGCTGACGTTCTCATCAGAAGGGGGTCCCTCGGGGCTGCGGCAGGGACCGCAGCGGGGTGGGAGCCCCTGCGCCCACCACCCGAAGCGCTGGCACYGCGGCAGTGGTGGGTGGGCAAAGCCCTGGGTGCCCCCAGCGCTCAGCAGCTGGGGCCCCTCTCTGCATTAAGACCTTTAAGAAGAAATCTATTAGCTAGTAATTACATGCAGGCTAGAACACTACAATTTTATTACRGCTATAAAGCACTCCACAATTATAATCTGTGATTTCTGCTGTAGGGTGTTTACCGTTAGAGCAACCCCTGATTTCCCGCGCTGCACCAGCCCGGCCCCGAGGTGCCAAGCAGGCAGAGGGTCCTGCCCAGGCGCTGCGCTCGGCCACCGCTGCCGGCATCCCCCGGAGCAGCCAAGGCCACCGGGGACATGGCCGCGGGCTTCCCCCCGCCCTGGGGTTACAGCCCGGCAGCCGGGGCGGGGGTCCCGAAGCGCGCGGGTGCGTGGGCAGGGGGGCACGCAGCGGGGAGGTGGTAACGCAGAGCCCGGCGGGAGCCGGACCGGCTCTCGCTCCCCACGGGCGACGCTCGAAGGTCGGCCTCGCGCCCTCCACTCCTGCGGTCCCCGGCCCCAAAGCCTCGGCCCCACCGCCGCGGGCAGCCGTGGAGGACGAGTCCTCACCGCCGTCCTCACCTCCTCCGCTTGAACGGGAGCCCAGGCTGGAGGGCTGCGGCGGCGGGCTGGCTCGGCTGACGAAGTTATAATTTCTGAGGTTCCTCCAAAATGAATATGGATGCACATCTGCCTCCGCTTAGGTGTAACAAATTGYTAGAGATTGTGTTAAATTATCCCGAAACCGTGTCCACCGCTGACATCCCAACTACCCTGGGCACAGACCAGTTGTGGCCCGGAGCTGCYGGGGGATCTCTCATCGCCTGGAAGAAAGAAATGCTGCAGACTTTTAATTTTTCGTCAGTATCGTGCAGATAAAGTCCTCCACGGCCTCCTTCTCCTGGMGAGGACGAGCGGCCATTCTCTGGGAGGCAGGGGCCGCCCCGAGACCCCTCTCCGTGCACGGGGACATGGCGCTGTCCCCGGGGGTGGCAGCAGGGCCTGGGGGACCCCGGGGAAAGGGAGGCACGGGAAACTTCCCACGCCCCGCATGCGCGGCGCCCAAACCAGGAGCCCGATTACTCGGTGCCTTGCTCGAACTGCCGGATAACACATCTAAAATGTGTTTATTTCCATCCAGGCTGCTTTTTAATTTGATTATTTATCTCCCGTTTAGCCTTTGACAGATCAAAGGCTCGGCGGAGGGGAAGCGGAGCTGGGCTGCGCATGAAAATGAGCCTTGATACATAATTAATTAACATAAAACAGTTTCATTAGGAGGTGGTGTTACACGGCTGTTTGTCTTAAAAGTTTAAGCCGCGTCAAGCGCGAGGGAAGAGGCCTCTCCCCCCCGGGCTGGGGGGAGCCCGAGCCGGCATCGCCCGCGCCAGCCCCGGTCCCGCGGGCGCCGTCCCGGCCCGGCGCCCCTCCTGCGCCCTCCCCGGGGAGCGCGGCCCCTCTCCCCTCACCGCGCGCCGTGTCTCACGCCCTTGATTATTAATCTGTTTTTAATTCTATTAAGAGATGGCCAGGAGAAAGAGTATCAATTTTAGATTAACAAGGTTATTAGCACTTAATTATGTGAGGTGTCTTTGTAATTGAAAAGGAAAAGAGGAAGCGCCATAAATATCCCCAGCCCCTGAGCTCCTGGGGGTTTGCGGGTGGCTCTTTATTCACGAGGCTGTGGAACCATAAATATTAAATATCTTGTGAAAAAAARTTACAAGGCAGAGAGAGGCTGCCCTCTGGATATTCCGGCGCCGAATGTTGTTGCATTTACAAATATTCATTAACTGGGATCTGCAAAGTTATTTCCACCAAGACTCGGCGAACGAGCAGGAGAGAGAGAGGGTATTTAAAAAAATAGTCTAGAGTAAATATTATTAGTAATTTTTATCTCTGCATGTCCCTAATTATTCCATAATTAGGGAAAGTGCACATATGCATATACAATCACTAACCTGTCAGTCTCGGGGATTTTCGTTCCCGGCCCCRCTGCAGGACGGAGCTGCCGGAGGAAGCGCTTTTCCCCCAAACCGAAACGGGGCCGCCCGGGCCCCGGGGGACCCCGCCACGGCACCGTCCCCCGGCGCTCCCCACCGAAGGCCCAGGACGGTTTACGCAGCCATCGGGCTCTGCCGAGCACCCGCGACTTGGAGCCGCTACCGGTTAGAGAAAAATTGAAGTGACAAACCTCGGGCTCTTTTTAATTAAAAAATAATAGGAGATCTCAGCAGGAAACTCGTACAATAACGTGTCACTTGCCAGAACCCACTTCGCTGGAGCTATTAAAAGACCCCAGCCAAGCGCCAGGTAGTCGGGAGGAGCCCCGCTCCTCCTCAGCCGGAGGGGCCCAGGGCGGCCGAGGCACCGGCCGAACCCGGCAGCCCCCCGCCAGCCGCCCCTCTGGCAGCCCCCCGCCACGGGCAAAGCCTCCCGCCAGCGGGCAGGGGTCGGGGGGCAGGCGGTGGCCCACACCGGGAATTAAGCTCTTTATCTTAACTAAACACTTACCGATSAGCTCATCAATAAAAATCTAATTATTATGCGTGAGGCCAAGCTTAATTGCTTGTCCTTGACATGAATAATGCACCACGTAAGCCTATTAGCCAGTGTAAGCCTATTATTATTATTATCGTGCTCACTGTCAAAAGTATAAAAGTAAAACAGTCGAGCAGGGGGAACAAATAATGTTGTGCAATTAGCACCAAAATGCCAGACAAATAAGCTCATTAATTGCTGGAGGGAGCAAGCTCCGCCAGCCATTAGCAAGTGCCCACTTGGGGGGTGGTCAGGGGCGAAGCCCACCCCCGCCTGCGGGACGGGGGGCCAGCGCGTTCCCTCCTTTCCCCCAAAAAGGAGGAAGCGGCGGCAAAAGCAGCTTCTCTGCAACGCGCTGGAGTTTAATAAAAGGCGGGAGCTGGGCTCAAAGGCCAAGCTGGGTGCCAGCAGCCGGGGTGCCCGGGCGGCATCCCTCCCCCGTCCCCTGAAACCAGGCACCGGCCCGCGCCGACCCCCGGCCTCCCCCCACACACCACTCGGCTCCTTCGCATCGTTTGCTAATTAAACCCCACTAATGAGAAAATCAGGATGCGGGAGCYGAGCAACGCTGCCTCCTGCGCACGCACTCCTCCCGGACTTATCACTAGTCACAGGATGTTTACAATAATTTTTAATTTGCGCAATTATTAATCATTTTTCTATCTGCCTAATTTGCATAATAATTACTCTGCTCGGTGTTTGCCATGACTGTGAATGACAGTGTTTTAAATTAAATTAAGATTTTAATATWCTTTTTTTTTGGTTAAAGCTAATCAAAGTTGCTGCTCGATGCCAAGACCGGGGCTGCTGCCCTTCCAGAAGCACTAATAAAGAGATCCACTTACCGGTGTCACTCGCCTTATCTCCATCACCCCTCGCATCCCAGGGGATCCCGCGGCATTTTCCAACCGCCCTGCTGCCAGAGCCGCTCAGCGGCGGCCCCACGGGGGACAGGGGAGCCGGGGTGACGCGGGACGCAGACCAAGGGCGCCGGGACAAACCGGCCTCCCTGCTCCCCGGCCAGCACGCGCGCGGGGGGACGGCATCGGGGAGGGAGGCGAGCGGGGGACGGGAGCGTGCTCAGCCCTCGGGCTGGGCTCGACCCTGCCGGTGCCCAGGGTACACGGAGCAGAGCCCCGAGGCGCCCTGTGCCCCCCGGTATGTTTTACCAAGAAAATATCTGGTAATAAACGAATAATAGACGTATTGCATGAATTCAGAATAGTAATGAACACTGACACGAGGTCCCTCTGGTAGTAATAAACATATGTACCTCCACCTAAAATCTTAAAACTGCAGCCTTCAAAATAAGTTGCAAGAGCAGAAGCTTACGCTRTTTTCAGGTACTAAAAAAACCTGTGTGCTTAGTACCAGCATTTAAATGGCTTTGCCTTCCTAAGTGGCAGCTTATACTCCCAACTCTCAGGCAAGGCAGCCAGCTGCCGTCTCCTGTGCTCTGCAAGAGAAGCACACTCTCCCAGGCAGGGTGGACAGGAAGGTACAAGCCTCCAAGGAGGGCAACAACTCTCCCTGGTAAGGTGAATTCAGTAATTACACAGTTGTTTTTTTTTTTTTTTAATGTCTCCGCAGCCACTTGGCTAAGTGAGAGCAAAAATGAGTATGTGTCAAATGTAACTCCACTCTTCAAGGCTGCAGCTGCCCCAAGTTACAGGAAAAACAAAAAAAAACTACCTCGGTGATAGAAGGGGAAAGTACAACTGGAAAATACGCACGACTGAAGAGCAGGCTTTCAATATGCCGCAGCAAGCGGCTCTGAACTCTCGCTGCTGCCTCACACCATCGCCTCGCGCTCCCAAACCATCCTCCTGCCTGACAAGAGGGCCCACGTCAGCAAAGCCTCCCCGACGCCGCCTTTGTGCCCACAGAAGAAATGAGACCTGCTCGCGGTGGTCTCCTTTAGTCTGGCTATTAACGTGAAGAACCACAGCTCGCTCCCACGAGACCTAYGAACGGTGCCTGGTTCTCCACTGCCCTCCCGGCCCCAGCCACCGGCTGCGAGCAGCAGCCCGCGGCTCGGGCACTCGCAGGCAGCGCGAGCGGAGCATCTGTCCCCAGCGCAGGCGGTGAAGCTGCACCGACTACCCCATAAACGCAGGCGGGACTGTCAGCGCAGCTGGGGCGAGCGGGCTCCCACCTGTAGCCTGGATAGTTACYAACAGACTTCGCAGAAGACGTTAGCGACGCACGATTTGTTTGGCAGAGGAAGCCACAGACGGCGATGGCCGCAGCAGACGTTATATCCGACCCTTTCACCGGCAGGCTGACAATTATTTATCCTCCTTGTCCCTGCCTTGGAAAAGACACCACCACACAAAATCAGGTAAAAAAAGAAAGCTGTTATTTACAAGTGTACACATGGGTTCCAGAACTGCTAGAAACATAACACAGTGAATGAAAAACAAGGAAGTCCCAAGACTCCCCGGCTCCAGAGAAGACTCTGTCGTTGTACTTCTCGCCCACGGCCCTCCGAGTGCTCGAGAATCACCGCAAAGAGCAACTCTGACGCCCGGCCCCTGACCGCTACTGAAGACAAGGCATCTCCATGGAAACCGCTGGCTGCATTTACTGCGTGCTCCCTGGGACGTCAGCGACAACAACTGTATTTATCTCCACAAGTGCTTTGTCGCGAGCAGGGATTAAGGGAAGCTCCCCGCCTGGCCTCCGGCCCCAAGCCCGACAGATCTGGTCACAAGCGAGGGGTTATGCCTCGCRCTGAAGCGAGCCCCCAGGCAGCAGCGCTCGCAAAGCACCGAGCTATTGGCACCGCTGTCCGGAGAGAAGTCTGGGGGGACCCACCCGCCACCATCAGCTACTCTGAAATAACGGGCAGGGGAAGCCATTTAAACACCCCCGCACGTTTACTTCCACAAGAAACTGACCCCCACAGACTTGCAGGGGCTGCTGAAGATTTTGCTGCSAAATACAGCATTGCAGGTTGGTCTCAGCCTCTTGTAGGAGAGAGCCAGAGTGATACACGGCAAGAGCCTCCTGCTCAGACAGGGCTAGGAGAAGCTGAGCCTTACTGCACATCAGTGACGCCATGAACTGGGGGGCACAAGAACTACAGAACCTTAAGAGAAGCCCTCTGGGTGCACTGGGAAGGACACAGGGAGGATCTGACACCAGCCCACAGTACTAAGTAGTCGTAGGGTGTAGCTGCTCTCCGGAAGAACTCGAACACAACYGAAACTCCAACTTAACTCTGGCACAGACTGACCTACTGGACGAGGTTAACTCTCCAGCGACCACGTGTTCAGCGTACTTCTACCATGAAGAAAAACCTGAGATTGAGGACACCTGAAGACTCGTGAACCGCCCTCAGAGGACAAAGCATTTGGCATAAAACAATTAAGCATACAGTTTCTACGGTTTGTTAGAAGACAAATAAACGGACCAGAAACCAATGTCTGCAGCACCTTACGGAGGAGTGCCAGATAGCTGCGGTGCTCCTGCAGCAGCGGCCACCGCGCCGCTCCAGGTAGCACCGCTGCGGGTCTCTGCGCTCGTGCTCTCCGGCTGACAGGAAAATCCTCTTTCGGCAGCTCTCCTAAATTCAGCCTTGCCTCTCGGAAGACGGTCCACTGGGATGCTGAACGCCGAGGACAGGGCTCGGTCCAGGCAGAGCGAGCCATTCCTCACAGCTCTGGCAGTGGCAGTAGGTGAACCTCTGCAGCATCAATTCAGGAGCGCTGCTTTGCACGGTTCTTCGTCTCGTCTACATGTCCTCAACGCTCCACTTGTACGCCAGCTCCTGAACTGCCTTCTTGTTGGCTATCCGGGCAAAGCGCTGCTGCTCGAATCCGTTGGACCTACAAAGTAATACCGAGAAGACCACGGGCTGCTGCGCAGAAGCTTTTCTGAAGCGATGGAACTCTTTAGAGACGAGTTTTCCACTACTTTCACTCTGGCTGAGTTTCCACCTCAATCTGCGCTAACAACAGTCAGCGTCTCCAAAGCGAGCTCCGTCTCCKTCACCCCGAGGAGCAGTGGGTCCCTCCCGGCCTGCTGCCGGGCGGTCGCACCGCAGGAGCTATTCACACCCCTGCTGACAGCACCAGCCCTGCTCCCTTCTGCCGCAGCCAAGCGCGTATTCATCCCCCGCTCGTAACTTAACGCATTGCTAACAAGCTCATTCATCTGATCGCTGGGCACCTTTACACTGTGAACTCTTTGAAGCAAAAGCTCATTTATTTTTACTATTATYCTACCACATCACTGTACCAGCAACACGTACCTGTCCACACCATCCCAGCGATGCCCGGGCCATATATTAAATCTGTTGAGTGGAGGTGCTGGTCCATTGTACCTAGGTTTTTCTAGGAACAGAAAGAGCAATGCAGCCGTTTACTACTTCAGCACAATCATGCGGGCACATCGTCATCAACCTAAGGCACATACGCAGGCACAGTGCGCAGGCTGCTTAACGGCCAACTCCAGCTCGCAGAGGAAACTTCCGCGAGACACTTAAACTGGAGTCTGTTGATTTTTAAGTCACCAGGCCCTGCTCTCTAAGCTAACAAATAATAGTAACCGTTCCTGGTAGCAAGACAATAATAGCAAACACTGCTCCCACACTGACCCCGGAGAAGCAGTCCTTTAGGACCAAGCTGCTCTGGCAGTCTTAGGCTATTTATTTAACAGCAGCTGCAYTTCTGCGCTGCTGGGGCCTTAAACCATACACTGGCGTAACTCGGCATCCAAACCTTTCTTTTCTTTGTTCTCTTTGGCCTTCCTTTTTTTGATGAAGTCAGCCATGGGGTCTCCTTCTCTCTCTTGTTCTCTCAGCATTCGATCCAGATCCTGGTCATCAATGTAACGGGCCAACGGCTTCTGCATCTCTTTTATTGCATCTTCCACGTTCTGCTGCTGTTGCCTCCCCTGCGCTAGCCTGAAAACAAACAAAGCGTCACTCCAAAACCAAGCAATCATTTACTGTGACTTGCTCAATCTGCAGGATTGATCGCAGTCCTGAACCCCCGCTGTGTGCGCAGCGTTCCCGATGCACACCCAGCAACGGAGGGAATAACCCAGGGGGTCTCTAAGAGATGGGGAACACGTGCTCCCCCGGTCCCAGGCCCAAACTCAGAACAAAGTGACAGGCCACCAGCACCACCACGGGAAGCGGTATCAAAACCRGGCTAAAAAGCAGGGAGTGGAGAGTCCTAAGCTGTAACGCGAGGCCCAAAGACGGTGCCGGGGAGCTCCGGAGAACCTTACCCTTTACCCCATCTGGCGTATTGCTCGTCTCTCTCGGACTTCGCTTCAGCTTTCTGCCTCTGCTCCAGCCGCTCCTGCGCGAGGTCCCTCTTGCGGCCTGACTTGTCTCGGAAGACGGTCTGAGAGTGTCGGGATTCCTCTGGAGGGGGCAGATGCCTCAAGTCACGCGTTTTGGAACATTTCGCCGGCTCCAGACAATTCAATGACTAACCGCGACTCATTTCAACATTTTTTCCTTTTGCTTGTTCTAGCCTCTGAAAGAGCATATCATCCAAAACCAGGCAGGACCACAGCTCCTGCTTCAGCTGCTGCCCCACGCAGCCAGGCTTGTACYCTGAGCTCCCCGAATATCGGTCTGCTTCTTCAGACTTGCAGATGGGGCAGACAGAGAAAAAGCCTCTCACCCTCCCTGTGATTTCACCGGCGTTGCTTTGAAATCRCCATTTATAAATCTTATTTCAGAGGCTCCGTGACCCTACCCAAGGAATCCACCGGCACGTCCAGACGCTGCTGCACAGGGATGCTCTCCATCAGCACCCTAACACCAGGGCCTGAGCAGCATCAAGAGATGCTGAAAGCAGAGAAAGAGAAAGCGAGCTGGCGCTCGTGCAGTGTTTTTACAGCCCTACCTTCCAAGTGCTTATTGTTTCTCTCATGCCTCCTGAGCTCCTGCTGTTCCCTCTGCAGCACATCAGCTGACACCAAGCCAGCTTTGACCCCAGACAACATCACRTTTGCCTGCAAACCGAACAAAAATCACATTTACTGCTAGCTGAGAGCTGCCAGCGATCCCGAGGCGTAACGAGGGGACGGCCCRAAATCAAGAGAGACCTGTCAGCAGAGACAGCCGTGTTACAAAGCCACGTTGCTGGCATCCTCACGAGCAGCTTCCCCAGACCTCCAGAAACAGAGCGGACCGAGGCAGAGCTCCTCTCTCACGCCCACCTCATGCCTCTGCTTATTGCAAGCAAAGGGTCTGGCGTGGCYGCACACACGATAGATGGAATTTCTACGCCACAATTTGTAAGCCGTTGGACTTTTACGGTTTTCTATCAGCAGGAAGTAAATCTACAGGTTAAAYGGGAAGATGGAATGTTTACCTTCTTGGGAGACCCTTTAGCGTCACGGTGGCGAGGAGGCGAGAGGTCAGGGGGACTCCCTGAACTGCGCTGATCCTTTCTGGCCGGCAGAGCCCGTCGCGGAGGAGATAAATCGGAGTCTGAAGACTTGCTCTGATTCTGCTTGAGAGGACCACGCTTAGGGGAATCGCTGTGTATACGGGTACCCCTCCGTRGAGATGGAGAGTCAGAGTCGTGCCTCAGGCACCTCTGAGGCGAGGGCACCTGCCTAAGCTTTTTCGTGGCCGGAGAAGCACCTGCAGTAAAGACATACACTAACTAAAAATCACAGCGCTCGACAGAATTAGTCCCACGAAAGGACTAAACCTGGTGGTGCATGAGGTTAACTCCTAGAAAAATCAAGACCTTAAGAGATGACAAGCTGTAGGGAAAAGACAAGTATGTGACAAGTCCATGAATTCTCTTCCTTCTGAACAKGTACTGCCTGGAGACAGGGTTTAAACTCCGTTTTCCTTTCAGACGTGTTTAAGCCTTAGCCAGTAACTAATAGGTTCTAATTCTAGTCCAGCTGATGGAAAAACAGGATTACAAGAACTAGCTCTACCAACAGAAATGACAACCTATCCACCACCATTCCATGATTGCGGACTACTAATTCCAGGCCGCTCACCTCTCAGGAGCGTGCAAACGTGACCACAGAGGGGGCAGCCAGCAAAGCACAGGACAGACAGGACACACTCCTACGCACGCTCACCTTTTGTTCTGCTCTGCTTTCTCAGGCTAGGGGACCCAGTCCTCTTTCTCCGAGGCGGTGACGAGTCTGGGTCAGAATCGTACCTCTTCTTCCGTGGAGGGGACAGATCTGGAGTAGCCTGACGCCTCTGATGCGATGAGGCCTGCTCAGAGACGCCGCGCCTGAGCTGGGATTGCTCTCCTTGGACTCCCCCCGACTGGGACTTGTCTGTGGTTTTGCAGCCCTTTTTCCCCGTTGCTGAACTGACTCTCTTTAGAGAGACATCTGGGGAGTCGTGACGCTGTCGCCTGGGAGGTGACAGGTCAGGGGAGTCGTGACGCTGTCGCCTGGGAGGTGACAGGTCAGGGGAGTCGTGACGCTGTCGCCTGGGAGGTGACAGGTCAGGGGAGTCGTGACGCTTCCGTCTTGGGGGAGAGAGGTCCGGGGAGTCGTGGCGCTGTCTTCGGGGAGGTGACAGGTCTGGGGAGTCGTGGCGCTTCCTTCTCGGCGGGGAGAGGTCTGGGGAGTCGTGGCGCTGCCGCCTGGGAGGCAAAAAGTTGGGGGAATTGTTTCTCTCTCGCCTGGGAGGGGACAGATCCGGGGAGTCGTGGCGCTGCTGCCCTGGAGGTGACGTGTCCGGGGAGTGGTGCCGCAGCCTCCTTGGTGGCGAGCTGTCCGGGGAGTCGTGGCGCTGTCGCCTGGGAGGGGAGGAGAAGGTGAAAACCAGAGTTAGATTTTTGTTTGTTTTGCTGTCTCCAGACAGCAAGGGACCTGTAAAGCTAGCAGGTGCTTTACAGCTAGCATCCTTGATGAAAACAAGGATGAAAACAACTTTCCGAGAGCGAATTCATACTTGATTCTGCACCTCCCCATAGTGACCTGCATCACTGAGCCACAGACTTCCCAAAGTAGATCCCAGAAACCCTCCGAGCAACCTGGATCACAGGAAAGCTGTAATTTTAAAGTCTCCAGGGACCCTTGTGACACTCAGATTACAAAAYCCATTTTGTGCCCTTGTATAATCATCTTCTCACAAGGAAACGCCCATCACGCTYCCTCAGAGACCCTGGACACTGCGACCACGGAACATCCCACAGATGCTTTCAGAAGAGAGGCGTGTTGTGACACCACAACGCTCACCACATTCCAGATCTATAGCGAGTCATCACCCAGATTTCTCTGACGCCGTCAGAGGACTGCGGGACACGTTCACGTGTTGTGCAGAAACCTAGACAGCACGCTGTCTGCCAGTTTACCCCCCCCCCGGCCCCATAGGCAGAGGTTATTCAACAGTGGAAAAGGAATCCCTGCATACGCCACTTCTCTCATTTCACAGCAAAGCACTTGGAGACGGCAAAACAAGACAGACGATACCAGAAAACAGGAGTTAACCGACAGAAGAATTTCCAGTTGGAGCCCCGTACCTCATGGTAGATTTGGCAGGTACTGAAATATCTGAACTTTGCGAGTCTTCATTCTGGTCTAAAGAAAAACRATCAGAAAGTCACCATTGTTAGGGTTCTCCACAGTTTGTGACCTCTTCAGCACTTCAAGATTACTTTTTTTTTAACTAGTATTATTTGTAACTTGCAATGTCATTGTTCAGAGCAGTTAAACATTCAGGGAGAGAGGGTGGAACGGTCTGGTCTCACCTCCTAGAAGTTTCCATTTAGTATTTGTTCGGAATTCCTCCATGAGCTTCACTTCGTCTGGACGCTCATCAATAAATTCGGCCACCTGAAGATAAAACACCAGAGTAAACAACACTGCTTTAGAGAAAAAGAAAGAAAGGATCTCTACCCTCTAACAAATAATTAAGTGTGATTGCACTGCCAGGCAACTGATGCGTGACCACCATTTAGCTGCCTTCCTACGGGCGGATCGCAAAACAACTTTCCAAAGCCTTCGCCTTCAACATTATCTTTTTGCTGCCAAGGTGTCCAGCCCGCGCCACAAGCCGCGGTCAGCAGGCTCCGGCAATCGCAGTTATCTTCTGCCTTGTCTGCAGCGGCTGTTTTAAAGCTGCGAGAACCACSGTACCGGCCCTACCACGTGCTTTTGGCACTTGTGAAAATGCAAATATGTAAAGAACAGGCTACTTTTATCTGCGGGGGGCTAATTCAACCCCCTGGGCTTAGACCAGGAAAACCYGCCCCCCCCCGCTGCAGAGGAGGAGGCGGTGAGAAAGGGTTTGGCACCGCTTCCCGAGGAGGGACAGGAGGGGGACCGTAAGGAGACGGATATAGTTCGTGAAGCCTCATTTGACGTCATTCCCCGCTCACCACAGGCATGTCCCCTTCGTCCTCCTCCTCCTCCTTCTCCTGGGCAGCAGCAATGCTGTTCCAGCTGACATCGTCGTCCACGATCCGCATCCTGGGAGCGGGCAGAGGGGCCCTGCCGTCAGGCCCCCAGCAAGGCGGGGACCCGCCCGGAGCCGGCCCGCAGGTGGGGGGGAGCAGGGGCCTGCTGGCCCGGGGGAGGGATTTCTGGCCGGGGGGGGACCCTGGGGAGCGTGCCGGCCCCGCGGGACGGGGATAGGGGGCTCGGGGAGGGGGGGGAGCTCCCACGCCGAGGCCCACGGCGGTCGGGCCTGCGCCGAAGGCCGCGGCTGGCGCAGGCCGCCGCGTCCCCTCTCCCCGCAACTCACCCGCCTCTGCCGGCGCCGCCCGGCGGCTTCTTCTTGCGGCGGCGGCGGGGCTGGGCGGCCTCGGTGGCGGCCGGCCCGCTCAGGTACCGCCGCAGGTACTCGGCCTTGGACAGCCCCTGCGCCGCCATCGCGCCGCCCGCCCGGAAGGGACGGCGAGCGCCGAGGGACACG
>JASVER010000188.1:1027990-1070181 GCA_030449065.1 Oceanodroma leucorhoa
GTTCATGCACAGAGACTCGATCTCGGCCGGCCGCTGCTCGCCGTCCTCGGCGCTGAGGGGCCGGAACAGGGACCCCCCCCCAGCCGCCGCCGCCTCCACCGCCCCCAGCGCCGACATGCTGCCGGAGCCGCTCCCCGCCGCGCCTGCGCGCCGCCCGCGGTCACGTGAGGCGGGGCGGTCACGTGAGGCGGGGCGGTCACGTGAGGAGGCGGCGAGGCCGGGCCTGGTCCGCTATGGCGGCGGCGCCTTTATTGCGGTTCAGCTTGACCGAGCCGGCCCCGCCCCGCCCGGCCCCGCCCTGCCACACCCTGCCCCGCCCCGCCCCGCCCCGCCCGGCCCCCCCGGCCCCTCAGGGGGCCTCCCCGCCCCGCTCGCCCAGGCTGCGGGCCAGGTCTCTCCAGAGGGCGTCGAGGCGGGCGCGCAGGTCCTCGCCGGGGGCCGGGCCGTCGGGCGGGTCCCCCGGGGCGGAGGGCCGGGAGGAGGAGAGCTTCCGCCTCATCTCCTCYGTCTCCTGGTCGAGGGCGCGGGTGAAGGCCTGGATCTGGAGGTACGTGTCCCTCCGGAACTCCTCCACCCGCCGCTGCACCTCCCGCGCCAGCTCCTCCCTGTAGCGGCCRGGGGGGGCCGGCGGCTCCCGGAGGCGGCCGGGGTAGAGGCTCAGCTTCGCCTTGAGCTGCTCCAGGTTCCGCTGGATCTTCTGGTGGAGGTCCCTCGCGTTCTGGGTCAGCTTCGCGGAGAGCTCCTGGATGTGCTGGTTGAGCTGCTCCGGGCTGGCCTGGGCGTGAGGGACCACGTTTCTGTGCAGCTCCTCCACGTTGCGGTGGATCTCGGTCAGCAGCCGGTCCACGTAGGGGTGGAAAATGTCCTTCACCTGGTCGGTGTGGAACGCGATCTTGTCGGCGTAGTGAGCCATGAACCTCTGGACCTCGTCCGCGCCCTCCAGSAGCTGAGCCGTCGCCTCCCGGCTGGGCATAAGGTGCCGCCGGAGCTCCCGGGCCTTCAGGGACACCTGGTCCAGGAGCTCCTCCGTGAACGGCTGCAGCCGGTAGCGGAGGTCTTCCAGCTGCTTGCCGACCTTGTGGTGCACCTCGTCCACGTACGGGGACAGTTTCACCCGCAGGCTCTCCAGCTCTTTCCTGATGAGCTTCCGCAGGCTGTCCGAGTCGTCGTAGAGCCGGGGCTGGAGGCCTCTGTTGAGGGGCGCCAGCTTCTCCAGGAAGTTTCCCACGTGGCTGACCCCATCCTGGACACTTCCCTTCGGGTTTCTGCAGGAGGCGGCAGATGTCGTTACTGAGTGCCCCGCTCTGTCCTCACACACCCATAATAAAAGCTGGTGACAGCCGCGAGGGCCGTTCCCGTGAGCTTTTCTGTCCCCCGGGGAAAAGAAACGGGGCCCAACGCGTGCCGGAGGGGCCCGGGGGGGGCTTGCGGAGGGACCGCGCCCCCGGAGCGGCGTACTCACGCGATGTCCCTGCCCAGCTTGCTGCTCTGGCCGTGCTCCGGGCTCTCCTTGTCGCTCGTCAGCTGGCTGAGGTACTCCCAGAAGCCGCTCCTTGCCAGCTCGGCCGGCGAGGCTGCGGGCAGGGGGGCAGCCGTTAGCGGGGCGGCCGGGGCGCTGCCCACCCCCGGCTCTGCCCCCCCCGCCCAGCCCGCGTCCCGGCTCTGCCCCCTCCCGCTGCCGCCCCCGCGTGAGCTCCCTCCGCTCGGCACCCACCCGGTAAAGCGGCCAGGAGGACGAGGAGAAGCGCAGCCTTCAGGGGCATGGTTCTGCGGGGAGGGAGAGCAGAGGGGCGCGTCAGCTCGCGCCGCGGCGCAGGTCCGCGGCCCCCGTGCTTCACCCCCCCCTCGCTGCTTTCCGCAAGGACCTGGCTCCCCGCGTCCCCCGTAACCCAGCCGAAATGACGCCCAGCTCCTCCGGCGGGGCGGCCCCCCGCCCCTCACCTGGCTGCCGGTGGCCTCCCGTGTCCCTCCTGCTGGGAGCCGGCCCGCGGCTCCCTTTATATAGGCCGGGCGGGAGGCAGAGGAGCCCGAGCGATAAGGCGCATCCGCAGGGGTAGGCTTTTTGGACCTCACTCCCTGTAAACACAACGTGGAGGCCCGCGGACGTTCCTGAGAGGTGACGTGGGGGCCGGTTATCTGACCGCCGGCTGCCCCTCCGCCTGTCCCGCASCGCTCCCGTCCCACCGCCCGGGCCGGCCTGACCTGGCCGCGGCCGCGGGCAGCCTTAACCCCCTCGGGGCTGCGAGCCTGCGCTGCCCTGCCCCTCCCCGCGCATCTCCCCGGCGGGGATCTGCTGCCGGAGCTGCCCGAACGCCGGCCGGCCGCCGTCCCACCGGATCAGCCCTTGTTTTCCCTGGGATGAGGGAGCCCGGATGCTTGCTCTGCAGGTTTCTCGGGACGAGGCTGGCCCTGCCCTCGCAGCCGACCTTCGCGTGGCAGAGCAAATGGTGGACGGGAGCTGCCAGGGTGGCGAGGGGGTGCAGAGCAGCGGGACGGGGACGGGGACGCGGGCTGTGGCTCGCTGGCCGGCAGCTGTTGTCCCGTGGGCTTGCAGCCCAAATGGGGGGAAAGGGAGCCCGGACCCCCAGGATGGGGCCAGGGTGGGTGCGGAAGGACGAGCCCRGCTCCGGCTGTGCCAGGGAGGGGTGAAACGAGCAGAGTGGCCGTGTCCGCAGCCCAGGCAGGAGAGCAYCCCTCCCGCGGGGGCTGCCTGCTTGCAGCCCGCCAGCCGCTCGGCCCCGCTTCCCGCCGGGATACCAAACCCACCGCGGTTTGGCGTAGTTCCTCTGCACGTTGCCTTTCCCCGGGGGGGAAAAAAAAGGGCAACATTTTCAGCTCGGGTCTCATCCCCGTGCAGAATGCCGGCTGCTGACGCCAGGCTTTTAAATCAGGAGAGGGCTGCAATGTTTGCACTGCAGCAACCCAGCAAACAGGGACCCGCTGGGACCGACGCCTCCCCGCGGGGGCCGGGGTGCGGGGCTGGGGCGCGGGCTCCCCGCGGCGGAGGGCGAAGTCCAGCCCACCGCAGGGGTGAAACTCCGAGCGGTCGCCAGCGCTCCTCCAGCCCCAAAGTCCACCCTGCTCCCTCGCCCGCGTGGACACGCGGGGGTGCCCCGAGCAGCCATGGCCGCACTCCCCCACCCCGGCTCCTGCCGTTGCAGCCCACGCGGGAAATCCCCCCGTCCGTGGGAGCGGACCTCGCGGGGGACAAGGGCCCTCTCCCCGCCAGCCCAAGCCCCGCTGCGTCTGGGCACGGTCCCCACAGGGCCGCAGGTTTGGGGGACGAGGTGTCCGTCGCCYGCCCGGCGCAGCCTGTCCCCCGCGGCAGCAGCTGGCCCCGCTGCGGTGAGGACGCCCGGCCGAACACCGGGGCCCAGCTGAGGGGCTCACCGGGCTGCAGCCGCCCCCAGCCCCCCGCCAGCGCCTGCAGCCCTGCGACGGGGACCGAGACCCCCCCCTGCCTGGCCCCACCTCTGGCCCCCCTCCCAGGTGCCCTGGCACCCGCATTCGGGGTGATGCTCTCCCCTCGGCGCAGCTGGGGCTGCCGCCCCGGGTTGCCCGTCGCGGCGGGGGGCGGCGGGGGAGGACGGACACAGACCAGCACGTGCATCACAAGGGGACGGTTTATTTCTGCCGCGGGCAGCGGCCGTGAACGCTGGCGGTGGGGGGGTACGGAGGGCCGCCCYGCGCCCCCTCCCCGGGGCGCTCAGGGGGGGCTCAGTTCGCCGGCGGCTGGGCGGTGCTGAGGAAGGCGGCCACCTTCTCCCGCACCTCCTTCTCCAGCAGCTCCAGGTGGTCCTCCACGCCGGCGGCGCCCGTGTCCAGCTTCCCCCGCATCTCCTCCAGCCGCTCCACCAGCTGCCGCCCGAAGGCCTCCCCGAAGGGGGCTGCCTGCTGCCGGAAAGCCTCCAGCGTCCGCCCCACGCGCTCGTCCAGCTGCTGGGCCAGGGGGGCCAGCCGCTGCCGCAGGCTCTCGGCGTCGCCGCCCGCCGCCTGCCGCAGCTCCCGCGCCAGCGGGCTGAGCTGGGCCCGCAGCTCCTCCGAGCTGGCGGCCAGGCGGGCGCGCAGCTCCTCCGCCGCCCGCTCCATCTGCGCCGTCAGGCTCTCCAGCTGCCGGTTGAGGCCGTCCTGCACCTCCTGGGCGTAGGGGCTGAGCCCCCGCCGCAGCTCCTCCACGCTCTGCCCCACCTGCGCCTTCAGCTCGTCRGCCAGGGGGGCCAGCCGCTCCTTCAGGCTCTCCACCCCGCCGTCGATCTGCTGCTGCAGCCGGTCGGCGTAGGGGCTGAGGGAGGCCTGGATGCTCTCGGCGTTGTCCTGCAGCCGGTCCCGCAGCTCGGCGGCGTAGGGCTCCAGCGCCCGCCGCAGCTCCCCGGCCCCGCGGTCCACCTGGGAGCGCAGCTCCTCGGCGTAGGGGCTCATCTTGGCTTGCAGCTGGCGGATGTTGGTGCCGATCTGCTGGTGCACCTCGTCGGCGTAGGGCGCCAGCTTGGCCTGCAGCTCCGCCAGCTCCCGCCGGATCTGCTCCTTCAGCCGCTGCGAGTCCTGCACCAGCCGCGCCTGCAGCTCCGTGGCGAAGGGCACCAGCCGCCGCTGCAGGTCCTCGGCGTACGAGTTGACGCTCTTCAGGTTGCTCTCCAGCAGGGTGCTGGGGAGAGGGGGGACGTCAGCACCCCGCCGCACCCACGGCCCCCTCCCCTGCCCACCACCGTGCCCCCCCCCCCGGCCCGCAACTCCACTCACTTGAGCTGCTTGGTGATCTCGGCTTGCTGCAGCTGGTCCACCGTCTCCTTGGCATTGCTGCCCAGCTCGGTGAAGTACTTCCAGAGCACGCTGGCCACCTCATCCGGGTTCACCTCAGCCCGTGCCCCTGCAAGCGGATGCCGGGATCAGCGCCGGCACGGCCCCGCTCGGCGGCTCCCCCGGCGACATCAGGTCCCCGTCCCTGCCCCGGGGCAGGACCACCCTCCCGGCTCCGGGGACCCRCACGCCGCCTCACCTGAGACGGCAAGGAGCACCAGGACAAGGGCGGCCGCCTTCGGAGACATCCTGAGGGCTGGGGGTGCCTGCAGGAGCGCAGAGCAGAGATGAAGGGAGATGCGGGGGCCAGCAGCCCCCCAGCCCCGCGCCGCCTCCCCTCCACCCCCGGCTCTCCCCACCTCCCCACCGCAGCCCCTCACCTGCGCTGCCGCTGGGTGCGGGTACCTGCTGCGCCGGGGAGCGCCCGGCCGCTATTTATGCAGCCCGAGTGCCCTCAGCGGCTTCCACGCAGGCCTGTGACACGGGCCCCGGGCTTGGACTTTAGCAAGGTCGCGACGTGGAAGCGCCTGACGCGCGCACGGCCCTGACATCACCCGCGGCCCTGCCAGCTCCGGCGGGGTGCCAGGGGCCTGGGCAGAGAGGGGATGGGGGTACGCACGGGCACCCTGGGGCTGAGCCCCTCCTGGGGACAGGGACCCTGGGCCAGAGGGACGGCACACCGTGGGGGGCAGCCCCCGGTTCTGCACCTCCGTGGGACGCAGCGATGGCCCCACCGGTGCCGGCTGCGCAGTACCTGGGATGCGCGGGGCGGCAGGGCTCGGGATCTGGGGGACGCTGCGGGGACCCGACAGCCCTGCTGCCGGCTGTGCTGTGCCGGGGATGTGCAGGGGGCAGGACACGGGCTCGGGGTCTGGGGGACGCTGCGGGGACCCGACAGCCCTGCTGCCGGCTGCGCTGTGCCGGGGATGTGCAGGGGGCAGGACACGGGCTCGGGGTCTGGGGGACGCTGCGGGGACCCAACAGCCCTGCTGCCGGCTGCGCTGTGCTGGGGATGTGCAGGGGGCAGGACACGGGCTYGGRGGGATCCCGCGATGGATGCACAGGGGCACGTGAGGCTGCGTGCATGCAGGATATCATCGCTCCCTCCGAGCGCAGGCTCCTGGGGGAAGCCCTTCCRCAGGGAACTGCCAGCACCCCGCAGCTGCGGGATCTTGCACCCACGCGGTGCCAGCGTGCCCTCGACCAGAGCCGGCACCCGTGTGTGTCCCTGGCCACGGCGTCGGGCTCTCGGCACACGCCCCCGGGATGCAGCCCCTGGCGCAGCCCACCCGCTCCCCGGTGGACCYGCTCCGGGCTGGAGACCGGCAGTGATGTGTCACGGCTGGGGCGAAGGGCAGGGCTGGCAGCGGCAGGGATCGGCCAGGCGCCGGYGATGCCAAGGTCCAAAGAGCCCATGGTGCCCCTGGGCCGGCGGGCGCAGCCCGGGCACACGCCGCCGGGTGCCGGCCGCCCCAGCCAGGCAGCCGCACGGTGCCCCCGGGCAGAGCCAGCCCGGTGGCATCGCGCCCCGGGGCCGGGACCGGTGCCGCTGGATGTCACCCTTGTGCTGCGCGTGCCCGCGCCGGCCRCGGGCCTGTCCCCACGGCCGCCCTCACCGCGGTGCGCCCGGCCGCGGGCAGCGGGCTGGCTGCAGGCGCGCCAGCGTGCGCATGCATGCGCCCGGATGCAGGCGCATGTGCACGCATGCAGAGCCCCCGGCCTGCCCCCGGCAGCCTCGGTCCCCGGGGGATTTCCCAACTCCTGGCCGGGAGGCAGGCCCCTCTGCGGCAAACCTGGCAGCGGCACGGTCTCTGCAGACGCACCCCCTCCCCGGCCAGCCCCACCGCCCCTGACCTTTGCACAAACACCCCCGGGGGCGGCTGTGGGGAGGGTATAAAGGGGGAGCCCGGGGCTGCCCCCGCGGAGCAGAGCCCGGCGCAGGTGAGTGGGGAAGCCCCCGGCGAGGGTCGTGCCGGGAAGGGGAGGGGGTTGGGGTCGGGACCCCCGTGGGCGTGCGGGCCCCCGCCTGCCGCCCCGCGCCACGTGCTCTGCTCTCTCCCCAGCCATGAAGACGTCGCTCCTGCTCGGGCTCGTCTGCGCGGCCATCCTGGCGGTGGGAGCAAGTAAGGGGCGGCCGAGGGCTGCGGCGGGAGGAGGGGCTCAGGGTGCTGGGGTGCGTGGCCGGGGGGGGGCACATCCCCGTGGCCCCGTGCCCTCGCTCCCACGAGGCTTGTGCTTGCAGGGGCCGACTCGCTCAGGGAGCCGGAGGCAGTGGTGAGGAGGGTGCAGGAGTACGCCGAGAAAGCCACGGCCATGGCCAAGACCGCCTTCAGCTCGGTGCAGGAGTCGGAGGCGGCTCAGCAGGCCAGGTGCCCCCGCGCCCCCCCGCCAGCCCGGGCACCCAGCCCCGCTGCCCCGCTGCCCGCAGGGGAGCCGGGYCGGTGCCCCTCTCTGAGCCCCCTCCCCTTGCAGGCAATGGCTGGCGGACCGCGCCGACCTGGCGAAGCAGCGGCTGGCCTGGCTGAAGGAGCAGCTGGCGGAGCTCTGGAAGCGGACGCCGGCCGCGTAGCCCGGCCGGGGGCTGGCCGGGGGCCGGCCGGGCTGGGGTCCCCCCGGCTCCCCACCCGCTCTCACGGTTCTTGCAATAAAGCGGCGCTGAAGCAGACGGCTGTGGCGGCGTCACTGGGGGGGGTGAGGAGGAGCGTGCACTGCGGGGCGAGGAAGGGCTGGGACAGACGCCCACGCCGGGGGGCCGCTCCCTCCCGCTGGGGCTGCCCGCGGCCGTGCCGAGGCGCCGGGACCCCTCGGCGTGGGGCGAGCACCGCGCGCCACCGCCCCACACATAGGTGCCCAGGGGGGCAGGAGCCGGGTGCCGCTCCCGCAGGCTGGGGGGATCCAGCTCCCGCAGGCTGGGGGGATCCACCAGCTCCCGCAAAACCAGCCCCCGCCGTGCTCCACCGCTCCGCCGGAGCCCTTTGTGCAGGGGGAGCCGCGGACGGGGCCGAGCCCGGCTGCACCCTGGGCAGGGCTGGGCTCAGCGGCAGGGAGAGCCCGGGGCGCCCACCCCGCCGGCTCCCTGTCCCCCCCACTCCCACTGGGTGCCCCGGCCCCCCCTGCCCGGAGCACCCCTCGCCCCCGGCACAGCGGGCAGGCTGCCCCCCGCCAGCATCCACTGCAAAGACTGAGCGAGCTCCAATAACTTAAGTCACGTTTATTTGACAAAAGGAAGGCAAAGCTGAGACCGACACCGGCTCGGGGAGGGCAGGCGGCGGGAGGGGCGGAGAGGGGTCCCCAGGGAGGATGCCCCAGGGCTGGCCTGGCCCGGGGCTCCCGCGGCCCCTCCCCAGAGCCCCCCCGGGGAGGAGCACCCTGGGCAGGGCAGGGAGCGGCCCCAGGGCGGCCGCGGGAGCGGGGCCGGGGTCAGTCCCTGGCCGCGCCGGCCGGCAGCTTAGGCCACGCTCTTCTGGAGGTCATCCAGGAGGGTGATGAAGCGGGTCTTGAGGTTCTCGGCGTAGGGGGTGAGGCGCTCCTTGAAGTCCTGCAGCAGGGGCGTCATCTTCTCGCGCAGGCTGCTGAGCTGCTCCACCACCTTGGCCTGGTACTCGGCGGCCTGGGGGATGCCCTTCTCCCGGATCTCCTCCAGCTTCTGGCTCAGCTTCTGCCGCAGGTCGTCACTGTAGGGCGCCAGGTTCTTGCGCAGCTCCTCCACGTGCCCACGCAGGCGGTCCCGCGCCTCCTCGGCCACGGGGGTCAGCTTCTCCTGCATCAGCTCCACCTTCTGCTTGGTGAGCTCCTTCAGCTCCTGGGCCACGGGGGCCAGGCGCTGGCGGTACTGCTCCAGCTCCTCCGTCCACTTGGCAGAGAACTGGTCCAGGAAGGGCCGGATCTTCTCCTTCACCTCCTCCAGGTCCTTGGTCAGCTCCTGGCGCAGGGCCTCGGTGTCCTTCAGCCACATCTCCCGCACCTCCTTGTAGTAGGGGGCCATGTCCTCCCGCAGCTTGGCGGCGGCTGCGCCCAGCGTGTCCAGGTTGTCGGAGAGCTTCAGGCTGCGGGGAGCGGAGGGAGGTCACGCACCGCACCCGGGGACCCCCTGCCGCCCCCGCCATGAGCCCCCCCGCTTACTCCAGCTGTTTGCCCACGGCGGAGGACTCRAACTGGGCGATGGCATCCTTCCCGCTGGCCTTCACCGTCTCCAGGTACACCTCCACCATGTCCTTGAGGCGATCCAGGGGTGCCTGGGGTTCGTCATGCTGCCAGAAGTAGCGGGCCTGGGTGCCTGCGGGGAGACCCCGGCGTTCTCAGGACAGACTGCCCGGCGGGACCGCGGCGGGGACGGCTCCGGCCCTGCCGCCCTGCCCGTCGCTGCCCCGGGAACCTGCCCGGCTCGGGAGGGGACCGGGGAGCCGCTTGGCTGCAGCCCGACTTGCAAAGCGCTTCGGAAGCCGGGCACTTCCAGCAGCGCTCGCGTCGGGCTCGGCTGCCCCATCCCGCGCTGTCCCGCGGGGATTTGCAGCTGCTGCCGCCCCGGCCCCAGCCCCGGCCCCGGCGCCGTTTGGACCTACCCGTCAGGCAGAGCAGGGCGAGGGCCACCACCGCGGCTCTCATCTTCGCGCTGAACCTGGGGGCAGAGCGAGAGAGTTGGGTGCAGGGAGCCCCGGGCAAAGCCAGCGGGAACCGAGCCCCCCACCCCGGCACGAGGGGTCCCCGCCGGCGCCGTGGGGGAAGCCTGCGGGACGGGCGCCGGCGCTGCCTCCCTGCCCGTGCCGCCGCATCCCGGGAGCGGCGGGGCTCTGGCCCCTGCGGCGCTGCGGGGGCTCGGGAGCCCCTGGAGCAGCCCGGGCTCTTACCAGGTCTCTCCTACCGCTGCCGTGCTGTCGGTCGTCCCGTCTGAGCCGGCTGCTTCCCACCGCCGGTATTTATGCAGGAGGGGGCAGTTCCCGCCGGAGATAAGCCAGCGCTGCAGCCCAAGAAATCGCTCCCCGGCGCGGGCGATGTGGCGCGTGGAGTTCAAGGATCGCGCGCGCGGGCCAGCGCCGAGGAGCGCCGGCTTGGCAGGGGCGGCGAGCAAACAGGAGCTCCCCGCGGGACGCGGCTCGCCGGCCAAGGAGCCTGTTTACGCTCCCGGTGACCCAAATTCCTGCTCGCCGCTGCGGCCTCGCCGGGGCCTCTCGGCAGCCCCCGGGGATTGGCCGGCAGCCCAGCGACGAGGTTTATACCCGCAGGGATTTGGCCTGCCATACCCAGACCCCTCGTCCTCCTCTCGCCCCCGCTGTGGGTCTCTGCCCCATCCTTCCCCGGGCCGGTGAGACCCACGCTGCTCACATCACCCCCTTTTCCTCGATGCAGAGGTCCCAGGAGCTGCGTCCCCATGCACGCTCACGCCAGCCCTCCCTGGGGACCTGGGCAGCAAAGCAAAGGCTCAGCCCAGAGCAGGCACCAGCCTGGCCACAGCACCCCAGTATGGCCGCCCCAAACCCCCCCCCTCAGCCCGAACCGCTCTGCAGCCAAACCAAGGTGCTGCCCCGTCCCACTGCCACCAGCCCGGGGACCCGCAGGGACCGAGCACACAGGGCTGAGCCCGGGTGAAGCCGCCTGGCAAGAGGGGACAGGGGGMAAGGGGGCACGTCCCCCCGGCAGCGCTGCAGAGGGGCTGGATCACCCCCCGGGGAAGCTGCCGCTGCTGCAGAGGGGCAACGCTCCCTGCTCCAGAGCAGCACSGGCTCCCTGCGGCCCCCAGCCCAGGCTGGCCGGGCACTGCGTCGGCAGCCCCGGCGCTGCTGCAGCGTGCTGGAGGCACAGCTCCCTTCCCTCGCCTCTCCTCCCCAGCCTCGCGCGCTCCCCTCCGGAGCTGCCCCGCTCCGAGGAAAGCCCGGCTTTGGCAGGACATGCTTGACAACACGGGTTTGATCTGCAAGGCCGCATCTCCCTGCCCGCAGAGGGAGCGGGAAGGATGCAGCTGGTTCAACGCTGCATCCTCCTGAAGGGATAGAGCAGGGCGGGCAGGGAGCTCCGCAGCACTCCCGGGCAGGCTCCTGGGGCCCCTCGGGGCTCAGGCTGGGTCCCGGGAGGCAAGAGAGGGRGCAGGGAAGCAAGCAGCAGCGGTCCCAGCCTCGCAGCAGGTAAGGAGGAGCTGGGTGAAGCCGAGGGACGCGAGGCCCAGTCGTTCCAGCGCGGGTGGGCAGAGCTGGAGCCGGGCTCCGGCTCCCTGGGGCAGCGCAGGTGGGGGCTCGGGACCCCGCTCCCCCCGGCAGAGCCGGAGCAGCGGCTGGGGCAGGGGCTGACGGGAGYGGAACCYGCTGCAGCTGCAGCCGCAGCCTCCGCAGGATGAGTCAGGCTCGGCCGAGCTCCGGCGCTGGAGGTCCTCCTGCTGCGCGGGGGCTGGGCAGAGCAGTCGGGGGCTTCGGCAACCGAAGAGCCTTCGGGAGCCGGCRGCACCACGGGGGCCGTGCCTCCGCGGCGGAGGGGAGAGCTGCGGGGAGGGAGCGAGGGCAGGGAGGCTCCGGAGCGAGGGCGGCCGCGCTGCCGCACCTTGAGCTTTCGCCCCCGGCCGCCCCGAGCGCCGAGGCTGTTCCGCCTCCGCAGCGGGCGTTGAGCAACAAGGCAAACAGGAGACCGGGGAAGATCATAATCATGGTTTTATTTGTCATGATCCCACTGTCCAACTAATTGACTAGTTGCAAGTGACCCACAAAAAAATGGACTGAAGATTTACTGAAACTTTTTTAGTCCAACATAAATGAGGAAGAAAAAAAATACTTCTGACATTTCCAAAAAACAGAAATAATAGCAAAGTATATTAATATACATTCAACATATACTGCGCGTATTGATTACTACAATACAAAGCAATGATAAAAAAAAGTGTGATACTGCGAAATGGCACGGTTAAGCGAGTCCCTGCTGTTTCGGATGCTTGCTGTAGGGTGGCCGTCGACTCTCCCAGAAATACAGTGTCATGTAAACAAAAGGAAAACAAACCAAAGGTACAGAGCGAAAGGCTTTCAGTGTTTCCCGCTCAGGCCCGGCGAGCCCCGCCTGGCTCCCCGCGTCCCCCCCAGCCCGCAGTCGCCGGGCGAGGAACCGCAAGGGGCTGGCGGTGCCCCGGCAAAGCCGCGGGGCACCGGGACGCCGGCCCCGGCGCCGCCGCTCGGCAGCCGCAGTGTCCCTCCTCTGGTTTGGGGGATCGCAGAGCCCGCTAGCGTTACCTTCCCGGGGCGGGGGAGAGGAGGGGGAGGCCGGGAAGAGGCAGGGGCAAGGATAGCAAAGTCACCTCTGCCGTGCTGGTTTCACACTTCCTTCTGTGCAAATTCAGGAGGGCTGGGTCGATTTTTCCTTTTTTAAAAAATATTCCAGAAAAGTGTCAGTAAGAAGAATTTGAGCTGTAGCTTGTAAAGTCCCCAAGGCAACGATGACACCAAGCGCTCCCGAGCCCCGGCTGGGGGGCGGCTTCACGCTCTATCCGTCAAGGAAAGGATGGAAAGAAGGACAAAGAAGAGATCTATGCACGTCTGAACTGTATAAAGGAGAATACCACTGTCGCCACTGGCACGAGAGAGAAAACCAGTCACAAGTACAATGTCATTAAAAGAAATAAAATACTTTGAACAAAAGGTGCAAGTCACAATTCATATAGAACAGAATCTAGTTAAAAATTTCTCTCAAACAGAAATTCCTTTTGCCTTTTATTAATAACAATAATAATAAAACAACATTTACCAAAAAACAATTCCTACATGATCAGGAGGAGAAGCTAAGAAAACAAAGAAAAAAAATCTGTCTTCCCTACGTTGAGCCAGGAAAAAGAAAAACAACCCGAGTGGTATGCGGATTTGAAAAGAAAAGGTTAGGAGGGGGCGGGGAAGAGGTGATCCTTTCAGCACACCGACAACGAGAGAAGGAACAAAAGCAGACAAAGATGAGTCAAGAAGCGTATTGCACCAGGGGTGGGTGTTCCCCGCCRCCGGCCGGTCGGTCGGTCGGAGCCCCGGGGTGGGATGCGGGATCTGCTGCGGGGCGCGGGCCGGGCCGCGGCCGGGCCCCTCCTCGCCCCCCGGCCAGCGCTGCCAGGCTCGGGTCACGCTGGGCCCCTCCCCAGTGCAAAGGGTCGAAGAGCGGAAGGACAGCATGGCCTCCGGACCCCCGCGGACCCCCGCCCGCGCCTCTCCCCCCAGGGCAGGCTGCAGGGCGGCGTCAGTCCCATCCGCTGGCTGTGCCGAGAGCCGGAGCAGCCCCCGGGGCCCGCCTGGCCCTGGTCGGTAAAAGCCCTCCAAAACCAGACTCCGTGCTCGGGCTCCGCGAACCCTCTGCCGCCGCGCAGGACGCGGGTTCTCCGGTTATTTCTGTGGTAGCTGGAGTTACAGGCAAATATGGCAAAAATGAAAGAAACCAAAGGAACAACACACTGGATGAACTGATTATGAGGAAAGGGGCCATGGTATTCCAGTTAGTCAGAAATACTACGGCAATTTGGCGCAATGCTGCTAGATACTGTTGGTTTAAAATGGACCTTTTCGTTTCAAAGCTGTACGTAAAACCTGCAGGAGAGAGAAGAAGCAGAGATGTTAGGAGACACCAGAGAACGGCAATTCCGCTTCCGCAGCCCTCCACCGCRTTCCCAGTCCGGAGCCGCGAGCTACGCCCCAGGAGGGAGACCCAGAGCAAGGGGGCTCTGGAAGAGCAGCAGAGGCCTGGAAGGAGGGGTGCTGTCCCTGAACGAACCGGGGGACAGCAGACAGCCACCAGTGCCAAAGCTCAGAGCTGACGCTCCCTCTCCSCCCTCGGAGCAGGGGACAAGGAAGGAGACACACGCGAAAGTCAGGCCAAGGGGCCTTTGGGCCTGCCAGCGAGGCCACCCGAGGCACGCAGCGGGGAAGAGCAGGACCCTGGGATACTCACTCCCTCCTGGTTACACCCCTGCCTGCTCCATCCCAAAGGGCACCTCCGGGTGCTTGTAGCTCAGTAGGACGTCTGTAATACATGTCGATGGGTAACAGGAGGTGTTTAGATGCTGGTTGCCATCGCCTAGGTTGGGATGCTCTTGAYCTTCCAAACTCCCCCCGCATTCTGTGAGGTCAAAAGAACAGCATCAGAGTCWGCGCAAGGAGCACTAAGGAGTTACGGCTCCAGCGTGGGGATCAGGCCAGCAGGCTGCCASCGCCTAAAAGGTCACATCGCAGGGSTGTGCTGTGTTCCCCRAGGAAGAGAGAAACCGCCCCGTGTTTCTCCAGGAAGCCTAGATCGCTGCTCCCACCAGCCCAGGCTCCRACCGAGCGCAGCACCCGAGGAGCTGCCCTCCATCAGCACGCGCTGCCCCGCGGCCCGTGGCCCCCCGCTCCCTGCCGGCACCGCTCACGTGGAGGAGAGGCGGCTTTGCCACCCAGGCTGCAAGCTGGTCCTCCCAGTTCCCGGCCCAGACCCTGAAGAGCAGCCCCCACCCTCCGCGCCGCGCGTCGGCAGCTCGGCCAGGTCCTCACCCTCGCTCTCCCTGTCGCGCAGCTGCTGACTGGCCATCAGCGACGACTGGCTGAGGACGGCGTCAGACATCCGAGCAGAGCTGAGAGCTTTTCCTGCCATTAAGCTCATTCCGGGCAAGTTATCTAACTGCACCTGCGGAGGCAGCAGGACACAAGTCAAAGGGGGCTGGGGAGGAGGCACCCTGTTGCTCCCCCAGCTCCCTGACAGGCTGCCCGGGGAGCTTCTGCCAGCCTTCGGCGAGSGTTTCTAAGTTCACGTGAAAACTGTACATCTGGTACAGCTTAGGTGCAGCCCAGCCTTGTGTTCTTCAACACAAGAAYGGACTGGACAGTCCAAGTCCCTTCCAGACCTACACTGAACTAACTAGGGAAGAGCCCTTCTCATTTATAGCAGGAGGGAGCTGTAGCAAAGAACGCATCGAGATTTGGGCAGGACGGTTCCCAGCGGCCCAGAACACAGAGGAAGCAGAGCAGCCGCTCTCTGCTCTCGGTCAAGGCCTGGGCTGCCGTGGCCAGCTCGTTTAGCACRCTGCAGAACCGAAAGCTGGGCTTGGTGGGCCTCCACAGCCCCCCGTGGCCAGAGCCAGGCCTGGGGCAGCCCAGTCTGCTTCATCAGAGGGACCCTGGGGGAAAAAGAAGAGATGCCGCGGCTACAGCAGCCAGCCCYGGGGCAAACCACGAGCAGAAGAAGAGCCCTTCCATACTGGTCTCTGCTGAAACGTTTTCGGTATTAAGCGAACAGGACGTACTAACTGAAGCGTCCCCACGGCTKTTCGTTCCCAGCAGCCCCACAGAGCAGGGCGCTGCCTTTCCTATACGATACCTCGCCCATAACCCACRCGCATCGAGGACGCTCTGCACTGCCTTAAGCCCTGCCGGGCACAGGCTTCTTCAAACCTACGTAGGCATCATCACTGTTCTGAATGGTGTGATGTCTCTGCAGGGTCCTGGGCCGCGGGTGCTCACTGGAGGCGGGTCGCACGGGGTAGCCCAGTCCGTTGTGGTCAGGCACCTGCATCGCTTGGCCGGGGGAACTCCTGTCCATACAGTTCCCTACGATGGACTCTTGAAAAATCAGACGAGACAGAAAAGCGACAGGTTAGTACAAGGAACCTGCGGCTCTCGGTGACGCGTGCCACCGCCACGCCATGGGTCTGAGGTGTGACTCGGGGCTGGCGGAGCAGCGTGCTGCTGGCCGGCTGGAAAGGGACCCCCGGCTGCCCGTGTTGAAGTGGTGCAGCCCCAGGGACCCCCCAGATGGCACTTGGGCAGGCTTCTCCCTCCAGCATTGAGATCCCAAAGCTCCCAAAAGATCTCAGTGCTAGCTGCCTCCGATCAAGCCTACAAAAGCAGCCTAAAATTGGAGGGACAGGGGCAGGAGCACCACAGCACAGGAACCAGACCCTTTCTGACCGCCCTCCCAGTACTGCCCGAGTACGAGCCCGAGCTCGCCCTCCTCTCTCCTGCCTGCATTGCCCTCATCATTACACAAGAGCTGAGGGAGAAGCGTCTCCCCAGCCTCCAACACGGGATGTTCTAGCAGGGCCCCTTGGCAATCGTAAGCAACATAATCTTGCTGGAAGAGTTGGCCAGGATGTTCGCTTTTATCAGATGACTTCTCCCTGTCCTACAATCTGGCTGTAGGAGTACATGAGTGTTCTGCCTGGCAAAGTCCATCTGCACTGCAAGCTCTTATGACCGAGGGTAAAGGCTACATTCCTATCAAGCAAAACCTCTTGTCATCAAGTACACGATGTTTTGAATAAAGTCCTGAGGTATGGAGAAGCCTATCATTGGGTCCGACGCATGTAAACAGCTCTCTCTCGGCGAGTAGTCCTGCGGAGCACAAACATGCGGACGTGGCCACGAGCACTAGGGAGCTGCCCTGAAATGACACAGCGGCAGGTAGATCCCCCGGCCAGAGCTATCGGCTTTCCCAGGGCTTTGGCAATCTCCTGCTGTGCCGGGACACCGCACCTCCCGGCTGGGACTGCGGCCGTGAGATGCCAGAGAGATGCTCCCCAAAGAGACCTGTCCATAAGTTACCCGGATCCGAACGAGAGCCCATCCCAGGCACAGCCTGCCACCTGAGCTCTCCACGCCGCTCCCGGGCACGCCAGCGCGGCTGGCACGCCGCTCCCAAGGCCCTTCCTCCCGCGGAGACACGGCGGTCCGGCTGGAACCCCGTCCCGGGGCAGTCGGAGCCGCAGCCGGCCTCCCCCTTCCTTTGCACAACCGTGGGGTTACGTGCGGTTAACAGTCAGCTTTCCCGGAAAAGCGAGAAGGAAAACATGAGGTAACAGATGTTGGCGGAGCAGTGCCACCCACACACTGCTCGGGACGCCGCTCCAACTGTGGGAACAGTTGTTGGGGCCGGCAGCCTGCTCCTCCAGCTCCACAAACAGCTCCGGTGCAGAAGTGCTCCCGCAGCCGGGCCCAGCAGCGAGCCCCCCGCACCAGCCCCCGTCCTGCAGGTGACGAGGCACGGCGGGACGAGTCCCCCCGCCCTGACCCGAAAGACAACCCCACGCTCCCCGCTGCCAGCACAGCACCTCTGGGGACGCAGCTCAGGCCGCAGGGGCAGGACGGCCCGAGTTCGCGCTCCTTTCCTCGCCCCAGCCCCGCTCCAGCAGCAGGAAAGCCTTTCGTCCCCACAGCCATAGGGGACGGGGCCCCCGCGCCAGGCGGCCTTTGTGCCGGCGCGGCATGTGAYGCTGGCACCGCGGGCAGGGCCACCGCCGCCAGCTCAGCTCCTTCAGGGCCGAGGCGAGGCAGGTTTCCCATGGGCAGCATTCCCAGCCCTGTGAAGGCTAGGTTGGAGCAAAACTGGAGCAGAGCCGTTCAAAGGCGGTTCAGTCACATCCTAAACACAGATTTGGTCGACACTCTCACAGCCTCCGGCTGCCATCTCCGGCAGATGCTCAACAGACAAGCCAGGGCTTTTTGATCAGGGTCAACACGCTCCCTTGGAAGGCACAAATGCTCCCAAGCCGCTGCAAAGTTACACCCCGCTCTAGGGAAAACACACTTGGTGAGCTGGGGCAGAAGAGAAGATACCCCGCATCTCAAGAGAAGCTGCGGCCTGGTGACACAGTACAGGGAAAATAATGGGAAAACCCAGGGCCGTGGCTGAGCAAGCCCAGCCGTCAGCACCAGCGCTCGGGGAGAGGAGCCACGCTCGGCCGGGGCAAGTCTCCCCGGTCACCCCTCGCTGCCCGCGCACAGCGCGCTTGGGAAGGCTGGAGCTGCGCTACGTGCGAGCCAGCGGCACGTACGCTGAGATTTTGTAGGATTTGACTGTAGGTAAGGGTACCTAGGCAGCTTAGATGTCGACTCTGCCTGGAACCGAAGCAGCGCAGGCCTGATTCCAAGTGGGTTATGGAAGCCAGGAGGAAAGCAGTGCGAGCGGTTGCATCTCAGGACATAGTTTACTACGTGAGCCCTCCAAACAGCCCTGTCAGAACGGCTTACACAATACTATTTGTAAACATTTACTTGCTTTTACTCATTTACGAAGTCTTGTAGTCTAAAGTCCTTTTCCCTTGTGTAACCGGTTCTAGCACCACCAGTACGGGGSCAGAAATTTAGCTTCTGATTTCATTAAATCTTGTTGTTCATCTAACGGTCTACGGTACTAAGATGCAAACTCACGATCCGGTACAAAGCGCACCTCCATGGCTTCCAACCTCYGCTTAACCTGGGGCGATTCTCCCCTTCCGTGCTTCAAGCACCGTGGGGAAACTGAGGTCCAAGAGCAAACACGTCGGTAATCCAAAATTCAAGACGACCTCACAAAAGCCGTGCCTTGTCCCTGCCCCCCGCCCGCGCTCCGGGGGGCCAGGGCTTGGCACGCCCGCTCTGCCCTCCGAGCCAGTCTGTTCCAGCCCAGCACTTTCCCAACAAACCCATGCTGTGTCCCCAAACAAAGCCGTGCCTCCTGTGCCCTGGACACCGCTCCTCCGCAACAGGCTCCTCTGTGCCAAGGGCAAGCGGATGGCTTCAGACCAGCACAACTCAGTCCTGCAGTGAATGCTGATCCACCCAGCTCAGCCTGGAAAGCCTCTCTTCTTCTAAGCCCTCTTAGCGAGGGGCTAGGATGGTGTTTTTCATACAGAGAAGGCCTGTAATTACAGCTCAGGCAGGAATTTCTCCTGCAGTGCACCGCTGCCAACGCAGCCGCCAAGGAGCAAAGGCGCAACTGCTTCCAACTAGCAGAAAAGGTCTTCGGACGCTAACGGCAAGCTTAAACTCACTTTCTTCAGAACCAACCCCTTCTAGTTCAAGCAGGGCTAGAGTCTTGCTGCCGCTTCCCGAAGCGCCGGAGGAGCTGCTGCAAGGCGGCCTTAGCCGCGAGACGCTTACCACCGCTCTTACTGTGCACGTTTGCGGAGGCTTTRGCAATGCCAGGACTCAAGGATCTGTTCTTAAGAGAAGGAACACACAGCTGCAGCTGGGGCTACGCTAGTAACYTAACTGTTCCTAGCCCGTTGTTTACGCAGGATGGGGAACATCACCAACAAGAATAAGTATGTCARCAGCACACAGCATCCCTGGAAAGATGGCGGTATTCTGGGACCTGGTCTTTACCTGCCTGCAGAAGTAGGTCAAATCCCAAAGAGAATCAGCCGGTCGGGTTCCCTTCTTATTTAACACCGTTTATTGGAGAGACTACGCCTGCAATTTACTTAAGGCCACAAAAGCCAAAAAGAATCTAGGTAATTCCGTGCTATGCAAAATACGTCACGAAACCCTTGCCGTGCCGGGCAGGGACGGTGTCCTCYGGCAGGAAGGCAAGCGGCACGCAGCCAGCACGGAGGAGCGTTTCGKCTGCGCGAGCAGCAGGAAGCCTTACCTCTGCTGGGCACCTTATTCCTACTGAATCCAGCAGCGGGCTGATGTCTGTATTGATGCGTCCCCAGCTCCTGCGCGTGATTAGCAGTTCCTAGCAAAGATTCTGGGTCCCCGTGCCCTCCTGCATTTACAAGCAGAGGGGTCTCGTGGCAACCTTTGGTCAATGTGTTTGAACTCTTACTGTCCGGAAAGCTGTCCCTGGCACCCTCGCACGCGCAGTCCTCCTCCATGCTCTCCGAATGGAACAGGGCTGGCTGGTGTACGTATCCGTGCGGCGGCACTGACGCAGGTACCGGCTGGATACATTCTTGCGCCCTGATTTTTAAGAGATGCTGGGGGCTGTTCTGTGGGTGGTACGTGTCAGCACTCTGATAAGGCAAAGACAATGACTGGCGCTCCGAGAGGTTCTGTCCCACGCTGGTGCCCATATTCCCAGCATCCCCTTGACTCATATGCCTGAACAACTCTTGAAATTCTTGCTGCTGCTGCTGCTGCTGCCGCCGTTTGATGAGCTGTGCAAATTCTGCCTGGGGCAGCCGCATGTCCGTGTGCCCCGTGAGCGAGTGCCGGGGAGAAAGCAGTCCCTGGAGGATGTGCGGTACCTGCTGGTGTCGGCTGTAGTCGGGAGGCGTTGGGGACAACAGTGCTTGCTGTAGTGCCGATGCAGTGTAGTGCTGCTGTTGCTGATGTGCGTTTTGAGGGAAACTGGGATACTGGTCAAGCTGCGGGACTTTCAGAGCTTGCTGAGCTGGAGGAAACGCGACTCCTCCGGACGGGCTGTAGTTGCTGGGGGAAACGCGAGGCTGCTCGGGGAACAGGTGGGGGTGTAAGTGCACCTGGTCGTAGTTGGCGGGGGGATACCTGTTCACGTTCAGACTGCGAAGAACAGAAAAGAACAAGTGACTGCACTGCAGCAGCTCCGGCTCGGCTCGGCTCGCTGCCTTCCCTGGTCAGGAGGCAGGGCGAGCTGCTCCTGGGCCGGAGGCGCTCCCTAAGCCACGTGATACAGCAGCCCCGCAGACCCCCRGAGCCCTGACCTGCCCCAGGAACCGCGGCCCAGGGGCAGGGAGACAGCTCGCYCCCCGAAACCAGCGCGGCGCAGCCCCGGGCCGGCGAGGAAACCGCGTCTCGGCCCGAGACACCTGCCCCCCTTCTTCCCCCCGACTCCCACGCCGGGGGGAGCGGCGCAGAGGGGGCCGGCGGCCTTACCTGTGCGACTCGGCGCTGTCGGCGCTGAGCTGCTTGGACAGCTGCCTGTGGCCGTAGGTGAGGGAGGCCATCAGGTTAGCGCGGTGCTGCATCTGCATCTGGTTGGCGCTGGGGCTGATGGGCATGCCCCGCGCGTGGGAGGACATGCCCTGCCCGGCCACAGAGGCCCCTTGCAGGAGGTTGTTGCTGACCATGTCGCCGGGCTCCTGCACTTGGATAGTGACCTGCTGAGGCTGCGACTGCTGCTGCAGGCCCAGGCACGTCAGCCCCATGTTTGGGGGAGGGGAACAGTTACCGGACTGCGAGAAGATTGTGTTGTGGGACGGCATCCCTTGGAACTGGGACTGGGAGGCGGCACCTACGAGGAACAAAGACCCTCAGCACCCGCGCCAGCCTGCGGCAAGGCTCGGGAGCGAGATCGGGAACTGCCGCTCCCCTGGGCCACACTGGGAATCCCAGTACGTCTCTGCGGGTGGTGAGGAGCGCTAGTCCCGACCGCTCCGTCACGCTGCGCCAGCGTGCAAAGGTCACAGCTAGAGCCCCTCGCACAGAAAGGGAAACAAAGCGGAGTTGACGGTGATTTGCATAAACCCGAGAATATCAGCCCTTCCTCCCCACCCCCGGGAGCGATAAGTAAGGATCTCATGACAAGAAACCCAACAGCACATTCCAGCTGGCAGCTCCTCGCAAGCTCTCGGTAACACCAGCCCTTGCTGCCAGATGGAGAATCTTTTACATCACCAGCAAACCGCGCAAGGACCGGGCCGCAGGGGGGAACCGAAGCCCCCGGCACCCCCCCGCACTGTTTTCCCCAGAGGTTTGGTAGGACCGTGGGGTGCTGCCAAGCGGCCGGCCCAGAGGAGCGCAGATGGCTCAGCAAAGTGCCAGCGCTTACCGTGGGGCTGGAGCACGCTGCTGCTCACGGGAGGCGGGCTGCTGTTCGGTTGCCTGAAGAGATGGTTATTAGGGTGGTTCGGGGGCGGGCTGGACGGCTGAATCCGTAACCTACGCAGGGAAACAAGCACCTTTTCATCATGCCTGCTCCTCATTAAGATGCCTTCTTAACTGTGAGAGCTGACGCCAAATGCTGCGTTTCTCTTGTTTTAAATAAGCACCATTAAGCCCTCGTTGGGGATCCCAAGCTCTTTACAGCTTGGCTTCTCTTCTGAGAGCCACCTGATTTGCCTAGGTCACACAGGTAGCGAGCATAAGCCGGTGGCTACAACAGAAACCCGGGGACAAGGACACCGCAGGCTCGCCTCCTGACTCACTGTGGCCGGTGAGAAACCTTCCTCTCTCCCTTCCCGTAACTCAGCCTGCCTCATCTACAAGCCAGGGCGCTGAAGCCAAGGACCGTTACCTAACCAAGAGCCTGAAAAGGCGTGAGACATCCAGCAGCAGCTCCGAGTAGAAAGCATGAGAGAAACCGGCTACTGACGGTAACGCGTTTTCAAGCCGGTCAAAAGGCAGAGCTGTCCATCGTCTGTTCAACGCAGATTTGTGCCTTTGAATCATGCTTCTCTGCTTCTAAAAGTCCTTCAGACAGAATCCAGCTAAAAGGACCAGGCGCAATCACCTGGGCACTGGCTACGCCGTTCTAACTTTTTACACTTCCAACTCGGCCCCGGACTCTCCTAAGGGCCTTAGCTCATCCCTGGGCTTGAGTAAGAGTAAAACCCATTCCCCAGAGCTTTACTRAAGCAATTTCTTTACCTCTGAAGCTGGTGAGTGAGCAGAGCTGGCTGGTTTTCACATGGAGCTTGCAAGGGTGGAGATGGCTGGGGYGGCCGGATACAGTCCTGAACCAGGCACCAAAAGAAAACAAGAAGTGTTTGCAATCAGTAAYGGCTCAACTAGTAAATTTAGAAAGCACTGACTAGTAGGACATATCCAGATTCCCCAAATACTCAGTCCCTGACTGCAGCTCTGGCTATCGCAGCAGCTGTGCAAACATCACTGCTGAAGTCCTTCAGGCTTGCTTCTCATTACAGCAAGCCGAGCAACCTACCCTCCTCAATCCCACCGGGACCCGCTCACTAGTTGTATCTGCAGCAATGCAGGAAAACACAGCTAAGGCTTCAGAAGGTCTGGCTCAGGCTCCAGTACCTGGATCTGCTGATGAAGAATCTGATGGTGCTGCTCCTGCTGGTACAACATGTGCTGCTGCTGTGTCTTCTCCAGCGTCCTCTCGTCCATGTGCCCACCATACATCTTCTGAAGCTGCTCGCACTCCTGTAATGAATCCAACACACCCTCTATGCAACCTTTTTGTGCACAGCACACTTGCTGTGCAAAAAGGCATTCTCTGCAGCCTACCCATCTGAAAAAGCCAGTAAAGAAAGCCTAATCCATTTAATTTGACAGAATCAGGTGTGTAATAACATGGCTAGCTCAAGCCTTAGACAACAGAAACGAAACGGATGCACATGACACCAAGCTGGTACCATTGCGTCCCCTGAAAAATGCAAGCACAACGCTCTAGTAATGATAACTTCAAGGTGAAAAGGGCATCGCGTACTTCTACCGTGTTGCAAGGTGAAAGTCCTCTCCTGGGGCCAAATCCCACTCAAGCCATTGATAGGACGTGCGCTGGCTGCGTAGGGAATAGCATACAGTACGCTCCAAACTCTGGCAGCAGGAACTGCCCTTTTCCCGGGACACTCTGGAACAGCCCCAAAACTYTGCTGCCATGGGAAATGCGGGCGAGCAGCAGCCGCAGTCTGACAGTGGTGGYGGGGCCCGCGAGGGCAGGCAGAACAGCCCACACGTGGGCACAGCGCGTGGTTTGCTCCCCAGAAAGAGGGGGTGGAAGCCCCCGATGTTCCCAGCTTGCAGGTGAACAGCACGTACATTTAGAGGACACTCAGCAGGGTTGCTGCAGAAATACAGAGGGGAACAGTCCCTYGGCTGGAAAGCCACTGCGTGTCCACAGCCATTAGCAGCAAAGATTCCACTCTTTGCTTCCTGAAGCAGCAAGGCTGAGACAATAAAAAGCCCTTGCAGAGGCCCTTTCGAGGCCCCCCTCCCCTCTCTTTTACCTGTTGAAGCTGTTTGATGCTACTGTTATTGCCCATCTTCTCCAGGTGGGCTTTGAAAGCCTGGATGCTGGCAGCACCATCAGAGAAGCGCCGAACCGGGGAGAAGCGTTCGGTGGGGAGGTGCAGAGTATTTGAGTCCTTGTAAATAGAACTGAACACATGGGGAAGTGGGTTAGTGATACCAGCTAAAAAACAARCTCCGGTACAGAGATATTTCATTTACACCAGCCATGCCAAGTTCTACCTGCCCATTCACCCAGAATAAATCATGTTTTAGACCAAAAAATAAAGTGCCATCATCACCGCGAACAGGATTACCAAGTATCCTCAGTGCCTGGGCAGATAAATGTGTTCTAAGGTTGGAGATGACTCAGCCACAAACCATTTCCAGATGGGCAGCAACTCATTGTCCATCCAATTGGATGCATCTATTCCTCAAGATGGAAAAGGTTTACAGAAACCATTCAGCACCCTGAGAATGTAAATTCACCTCTTCAGTAGCCACTTCCTGAGCCTTCCAGCTCCCCAGGGCCCCCGACTACATCTGATGCCTGCGGAAAGCAGGAGGGGCACATGGAGAAAGGAGCCCGACGTGTTCTGCAGCCTCCGAGGAGGAAGGGGAGCTCGCATCCATGCTTAGAGGTGCACTGAATTAAAAAAAGAGGGCAGGAGCGTAACCCTGCACAGTAGGGGAAATCTTTCTAATGCATTAACCAAGCTGTCACTTCACAGCYAGTCTCCCAGTTGCCTGGATGCTTGGCACTGGGCAATCAGAATGGGTACATTTGAAAAGCAGACAGTCAGTAACAAGACGACTGTGCCCAGGGAACTACAAGCACCTTCCCTTCACAATGAGGTTTCTTCACCATCAGAGGGAGCCAGATTGATTTTTTTCAGGAGCTGTTTTCTCCCAAAGTTGGGGCTCCCCATTATCCAAGTCAAGCACTAAGTCCCTGCCCTGCCATTAGGTACAGCTTGCATTACCATTAGCAAAGCTAACTGTCCATGCACACGCCACAATGTGCCTTGTAACACACAGAATCAGGTTTCTCTGCCTGCCCTGATGGTTTCCGTGCCAATGCAATCTATAAAACCCAGAAAACAATACTTAACGGTACAGGCTTCAGCTGTGAGAAGGTGATGCGGACGTGGTCTAATTTACAGCACCTCTGGCATCCTGGCACGAAACCCAGCAGGAGCCCATCCGGCTGCACGCTGGTGTGGTGCTGAACCGCATTACTGCAGGCACGTGACTGCCGTGGCTACTCTGAATACGGCTCTTTACTGAAGCCTTTTCCAAGYGAAACTATTTCTCCTGGAGAGTCTCGCCCTTATCAGAAGGTGACTGACGCTGGAGCATTTCCAGCACGCTGGGTTCAGATCCTGTCACTTGGTCTGCCTTAGCAGGATGTACTTCAGTTTCTATAGATGACACACAACTTTCTTCCAAGGACAGAGCTGTGCCCCTGCCTTTCGATGCCATCCCATCCATTATCCCGATTAATTTGATCTCCTGTTGTATTGATGGAAAGCAGAAGCTACAGATAAGACTATGCTGAGGCTCCCAAACCCACCCTGGCCAAGGCAGAACAATTGCACTGCCTTGTACAATTGTTGTACTTCAATTTTGCTTTCAAGGTACTAAGTCATCGTGACCAAAACCAGGTGCTACGTAAGATGGCTTAAAATATGTTAAGTGCTAAAATGAAACCCTGCCATTCAATAACTGAGGTCTATTTATGCGATAACACAAGACTGCTAGCGGTTTCTGTGCCATGTGTCTTGGACACGACACGGGGCAATCTGTTTAGGCCAYGGTCAGATGAAGTTTCTCTAATTTCACAGGTAAAACATGAGGCAGGCTCACAACGTGTTACGACACTGAGGGTGGAATGAGCAGATACCACCCYGTTCATGATGCAACAGCCTCAGGATTCCAAAGCCAAGAGGCAGAGGTGACACCCACGTATTTACAGGGTAAGTGTGTTTTAACAGTCTTGTAAAAAAAAAAAAATCAATTCCTGCAGTGTGTGAGGGACCAAGCTTACCTTTACGATTTGAAGCAATCCTTAAAGCAGGACACAGCACATTTTGGTTGTTTTGCAAGCTGCACTCCTCTTCCTATCAAGCTGTGACCCTAGAAATCATTCCCCTCCTGCTTTTCCCATCCCCCAAGCACCTCTGTGAGGGAGTAACTTGAGGGTATAGAGGTGCTTATCTTGGTTTTCCAGAGTTCCAGCGTGGCACTAGCACTGCCTCAGTCTGCTCAGAGTTCACCTGTCTCTGCTGATTACATCAGTGCTCAGCTCAGCAGGTATCTGGCTACAATAAAAAGCGCTTTGTCAAGCTTGCCAGYGTGAGCTGGCTGAAAGATTGAACACGAGCACCAACCTAGCCTGGTAGGCGACTGCTTTCTCAACAGTCCAGACCAAGAGGCAGCAGCCTCTGCAGTTTGCAGCTGGTTTGCACGCTCAGCACTGAGAGGTTCAGAGCGCCGGTTTTTAAGCTCCCTCTGTGGCATCAGCATCTCCAGTTTGCTGCTGTGGGAAGGACTCTGTGTGTCGAATTAACACCCCTCTCCATCAGGAGTGCCCCACCCACACATTTTGAGTGTGTTTAGATCCAATCTGCACAGGTTCCCTCTTTCCCAGACATTGTGATTTTTTTTTCTTCCCACCCCAGCTTCCTTTCCCCACATCATTCCCATCGGGAGTTCAGATCAGAAATAAAATGACTCTTGAGGAGCTTTGCAAAGAGACTTTGCAGTCAAAACACACAACTCTGGTGCAGAACAGTGAGGTTTTTAAGCTCTGACGTAGACAACTCTTGGTGCAGTCTTTTGCCTGCATCTGCCTCCAAAAATGTTCTGTAGAAAATACGCTATCTACCGCTAGCTTGACACCTACCATTACAAAAGAGAAAAGCTTTCCTCTAAAATGAGTAGCTTATTCCCAACCCTTCTGTGACGGCAGCCACTCTGGCAAATCATCTCCAGCCACAAAAACGGGCCTGGAGGGGAAGAGCCAGCCGATTCCTGCCTCTGCACTGCTTGTATCTGCAGGCACGGAGCCCGCGCAGAACTCCACTCCAGCGTCCCCAGCGCGGTCAAACACCCTCTGCTCTGCGGGTCTGCTCTTTGTACTTGTTCCTCCTCCTCATCCCTCCCTGCCAAGCGGGATGTCCTCAGTGCTCCATTCTGGACGACATCTGAGCAGGTTTCCTGGCGCAAAGCTGCCCGAACGGCCGGTGCCATTACTCACCGGTGCTGATCGGGTACCAGGTGTGGAGCCCAAGCCCGGGGTCGGAAGGACTGCTGTCCTAGCTGCCTCTGCAAGTCTGGAGGGATTTCAGCTGTAGGGTTGGTCATTGCCAGAGTGTGCCTTTTTGACCTATTTGCCAAGTATCTGCAACAAGCAGGAGCACATTTTATGAGACTGATGGGAGTACTCCAAAACCAGGGAGCGTTAGATAATCCAGAGTAAACGGGAGAGAAGAATGCTTGCTGCAGTGCTCAGAACCAACRGGGGAGAAGCACGCCATGGACACGCTGCCCATGCCCGTCACCTCACTGGGTCTTCAGCGCTTAGGGGACAAGTGTAGGTCAGCTGCTTGGGTGCTACTGCCAGCCTCAGAAGGGAAGAGTAGTCATTTGCCCCTCCCAGCAGGAAAGCCACGTTCTACCTCAAGGGGAATGCCGGTATATCCCTTTGGGAATACCCAGGTGGCTACCTGCCCTCAACAGGGATTCACTCCACTACGGCAGGTCTGCCTCCCTCTCCCAAGGCCCCGCTGAGCCACAGGGAAGGCTGCTGCATGCACGGAGCCCAGAGACGAGTCCCAGATAATCCTGGCGAGAGCTGGCCAGAGGACGGGCGCAGAGCAGAGCTGCTGCTCAGCTGCACCCTTGCCGCACGGCCTTTGCACTTCAGACCTACCCTGGGACGCCCCGGGCCCAGCCGTGAGCAGCGGCCAGCTTGTCACAGCAGGGGAAGGGTGCACGAGGGCCACCCCACCAGAGATTAGGGGTGGGCAGAGCCTGCGGCTCCCGAGGAGCCGGAGGAAGGGCGCTCGGAGGCAGGGCCGGTGCCCAGCCCGGTCCGACTGCGCCATCTAGTCCCTGCTCCGCTCTCCGGAGAGTCGGAAATGGCCCGGCGATGCGCAGGGCAAAGCCAGCGAGGGAAACCCAGCAGCGAGAGGGTCCCTTCCTCTGGAGCCACAGCATGAAGGCTGGGCTTGCCTCTTACACCAGAGCCCGGGGAAGCAGCTTAAACTAAAGCACCCTCTGCACTGGAACCAAGAGACTTCAGTTCTCKCGCAAACCCTCTGAAGGCTGAGGGAGTGCGCAGGGCAAAGCCAGGAGCCTCTGCTTTGGCAAGGATGCGACGAAGGGCCACGCGGCTCCGACAGCTGCTGCCCTGAACTGCTAGTGACGGGCCGCAGCGATGCTCAGAGCGGCTGGGGACACGGGGCCAGCAGAGGTAACTAACCAAGCGCTGCCCAGGACGCCCCGGCTTGTGACGGGCTAGCACTTTACCCACCCAAGGCCAGGTGGGATGAATGCCCACTTAGGAACTCAACTATTTCTACTCTTGTGAACCAGCAGCAACAAGGCAGCTGTGGTAACTGTGACAAAGATCGCTTGGCCAGCGACACCAGGGGTACTAATGGGGAATTCTCACCTTCACTCATTTCCCCTGCTAAGGCTCCCTGCAACTTCAACAGGTGAAGCACAGAAGAGCAGCAAGCAATAAAGTTGTTGCCTTCTCCAAACCCAGCTTCCCTTCGCTAGCTACTGAAGCCACTTAAGCAGAAGACAGCAAGTTAACAGAAAGAAGAGTGCTTAGCGTTGTGGTAACTTGCCAAAGTCTGTGCCATTAGCTGTTTAAGAATCATTTGATGCAGACGGAGAAAGTTTCCCAAAGAGCTTTACAGTTGTGGTTTGCTAAGATCATTTTATTTCAGACCTCCAGGGAACAATCCAATCATGAGCTATAACAGCGTTTCGGGTGGAAGAAAGTTTCCCAAAGCTCAAAGGAGATATGACTGTTCCCTGGAACAGAGAAGACTATGCTCTGTTTTCAAGGTCAGATTAAGAAGGGCAAAAACTGCTCACTGCTGCATACAGAGTGTTCGGAGCGGTGTTCTGAGAAGCTAAATATTTGCATCTGTCCCTGATGTTAATACTATTTACCCTTCTCCTCTGATGACTACTGACATGTTGCAACATAAGGGGGTGGAGAGCAAGTTAACACACAACCTGGACGGGGCTTTTTCTGGGCCATCTGGTGGAAGAAGAACATGTGGTATGAAAGGACGAAGGGCAGCACTGTCAAGAGCAAAGGGACCTGTGGGTCCACGGAGACTTGCCTTTCAGTGCGATCTGAACATTTCAGCCGCTTGCAACCTACACAATACTGCATGTGGGTTTCAAAATGTTTCCAGCTGAGCTAATGCTTTAACTTAAAGACTCAACTGAAACCTTAGGTTTTAGAATAGGAGAGGTGAAAATCTGCCAGGTCAGATGTCCAGGCATCCCCTTGCCAAGAATCAGATTGATCTGATTCGCACAGTCAGAAAGACCGTCTACCATCTGAGGTGTTGTCAGTGGACATTATGGGCCCTAAATTCCAACTTTTAACAGCTATCTAGGCAGCACAGCTGTGTACAGTCTGTGTTCCTGAGCCCTGCTAGGGAGGACAGCACAGAGTCAGGGTACAGCAGCTTAGGGGGGCTGAACGCAGCCTACGGTGCCCGGAGGTGCACGCTCTCCGCCTGCTCAATACTACGACTCAGCCTCATTTCTTTCATCGTGCTCCCCTGCAGCTGGGGCAGGTCATGAGCACRTACCTTCCCAGTACCGTGGCTCGGTGGATGAACAGCAGCTCGYGAAGCTGAAAAATACTCTGAGAGCGAGCAAAGATGAGGGTGGTGAAGAACTAGGGTATAAGGCTACGCAGAAAACACAAGATGTGCTCTGCTGAAGGGCTGTGTCAGCTAAGGTAGGGCTGGAAGCGAGTTCTTTCACATGTACCAGCTTTGACTTTCTTCTAAGCTGAGGTAGGCAAAAGGAGTCTCAGCGCACACTCTGCACAATCTGTCAGTGCACACACCCACCGTTCAAATCCCCCCTTCTCTCTGGAGCACTGAAAGGAGAAGAGCTGGCAAAGGCTCTGGAGCACGACCTCCACCCACCCCAGTGTTTCTCTGCCTGCAACCAACCCCCAATTTGAATCCTCCTCCCAAGCGCAGCCCCTGAGGAAACGCTACCTTACTCGAGGTGGTGGCCTGTACAAACTGGGGGGAATCCAGAAAACTTTYCAAGTTTGAGGTAAGAAGTAGGAGCGCTCTGTAACCACACCCACCACACATAGTGCACCAGCTGGTTAGCAGAGAAGAAACTACGCAAAAGCTACTAAGAAAATGTTAGCAAGGACATGGTTAGTGTTTTCATGGATTGAGAAAGTACAAGCATATTCTACCCACTTCCCAGTACGTGTTTGGAGCAGACAAAGAGAACAGAAGTTTCCAGCCTGATATCTAATAATCCTTTCCTTATTGGAGCAGACTATTTTAAGGCCTACTGCTAAAATTAGAAGCTAGAGGTACCCGTATTTCCAGCAAGCTCACTTTAAGGCATCAGAGTTGGATGTTTACTGCATGTCTTGATACAAAAGCTGCATTGACACCCAAGGCCACAGATGAGATCTTCCTACCTCCATCACTCAGCAGGGAGGGGTGAATCACTCAGCACTCATTTTGCGGGTTAGTGTGGATTGCATGCTGGTGCACACTAAGCAAAGGAATTTAGCAGTTTCAGAGTTTCTGGAGAACCTACTGCTCAAACAGCTAACCATTTCAGGGGGAATCCAGCTTTGTAAGCACCTAGTAGTGTCAGAGGAGTAACTGCCTACAGTAATCAACACCCACAAGAACAAGAGAAATGCTGAGCCTTCGCTGTAATCAACACTGTTGCCTGTGATGAGGTTGCTAGTGTTTTAATTCAGCTGTGGAACACCACAGGGTGAACCTCTTTGAGGGTAATAAGGGCAAATGTTAACAGACTGGGGGTTACCTCTGCACAGCTTCCTGATCTGGTTCCCCATCAGAGCTCTCCTCATCCACAGGGGTGACAGCTGGGACAGCCTGCAGAGAGAAGAGAAGCCATGGGTTCCAGAAGGCAGCCAGCGTGGTCCCATCCGCACAGCGGACACCTGACCCTCTCAAACAGGCTTTCACAGGAATACACGCCAGCTCCTCTGCAGCACCAAGGACCCCTTCTGACATTCCTTTCCCAAGGAAGGGATGTCTGTACAAGGTTGCTGCTTCTTTTGGTGCTACCAGGAAAATTTGGTGATACAACTGCCTCAAGGAAGATTGTACATTAACGCCCAAGATGGAGATTTTAGTTTTCTCTATTAGATCAGCAAAGGAGAAGAAAAGCAACCATAAAAATTCACAAACACTTTGTCAATTCCAAAGAGGAATACCATCTCAGCTGCTAGCTACAGGACAGCACAGCAACTCTCCCACCAGAGGAGAGAGCACCCTGCCGCTGCGCAGGGGCTGAACCTTTGGAAGCAAGCGGGCACACTCCCTGCAGTGCTTCCAGAGCGCTACTCTGTCTGCTACGACCTGGAGGCAGTCGCCTCTGCCTGCGGGAGAAGATATTTGTAAGCACAGCACCGGTTCTCTTCTTTCCTTTTGCTACTTACTGGCGTCATAGTGACGAGTGGAGACGGACCTCGCGGACGTTTCAGCAGTTGCTGTGCGTGTAACTGGATGTTAGCCCCGCCATCGGATGCCCTCCGCCCCAGAGGGCCCATGCCATTCAGCAGCTGCAGGGTGGGGGGCTGCAGCAGGGACTGCTCCTAGGAAGCACAGGCAGAGGTCACAAACCCAGACATTGGCACGAGAGAAGACAAGCCTCCTGGGCTTCAGGAGAGATGAGGGATTAATCACCAACATCTCAGAGTTGAAGTGGGGCAGAGAGCRCCAGTGTCAGTGGAAAAGTGGTGTTTAACTCCCCATTTCCCTGCACTYTCTCTGCGTTAGTTGCCTGGCAGGCTGCAACCTGCAGCTCCAAATCCAGGCAGCGCAGGCCCATTTCCCCCAGCCCAGTAATTAATTTCATACTGCAGTGTGCTTTCATTCTTCAGCTTTTTAAGCAACCAACTAGAATCATACCWAAAGAGACAGCAAGAGGGTACATCTTGAAGCTTACGGAGTCCAAGGAATTGCCAAATAGAGAGAGCAAGCGCGAGCAGAAACACACCCCCACGTGCCGGTGGGGCACAGACCGCAGCAGGGARCACGTGCATCGGTCAGTACCTTGTACTCCAGCTGACCCGTGGGCTGCAGGTTCTGCCTAGGCAGCACGTTGTGCATGAAGTTCACATTCGGGGTCACCTGCAGGAACGGAGCCTGAGGAGTGACACGGGGGAAGCCAGGCAGGAGCTTCTGCAGATCTTCCATGACTTCCGTCCTGTGCAATCGCATTTATAGACAGGTGAATTAGCAATGATGTGAAGAGAACCACCCACAGGCCCAGTGCACTCAGCTTCCCTCCACAAAAGGCTTCTTGTTGCTCTGGAAAATGGTCACAGAGAATAGCCAAGCCACTCTTTGGTTTTCGTTTGTCTTTTCCCCCGCCCCCCCCTCCAAGTTGAGATTTGCCAGAACTASCTCTTTGCATTAACCTCGATCGGAAAAAACTTCAGCTAGGACGTGACAGCAGTGCAGCTTAGGTGACAAATTGGCTTGCACACCAGCCAACACCGCTATAGCTTGCACAGAGCTAACCAGGAAGAASAGAAGGAAAGAATCCCATCCTCATCCTCAGCTAAAATATTAACCAAGTTGTGCAATGGAACTAGAATGTTTAAAGGAACGCTTTTGCTAAAGAGAGACCTTGAATTTCTTTCTCTATCTAGCAAAAATCAAGTTTGCAGAAATAACTCCAAGCCACTCACAGCAGGAGCAGGAAACCAAGGCTTTGATACCCGCTATGATACAGATACATGCACTCATCACCACCTGGTCTGGCTAGAGTGAAGCAGTGACCTGGSACTGAGGGGCATACTGTGAAGTGTATTTCCCAGCCCAGAAACTGGGAGACCACTGCTAGTCCAAAGGTATCAACTTTTRTATACCACAGAGCCCAGAAGWCCCCTCAAGGCATTAGCCTCTCATSTGCCAATGTAGCACATGAATAAATCTGTGGTGTCTCAGAAGGACCCAAGTCATCTGCTAGGAGTAAATCTTCAAGTTCCCTTAATCCTCCATCAGGGAGTTGAGAGTCCAATACTAACCGTGGGTCAGCTACTCCAACTGTGTGCCTTCTCATCGAAAGGTAACGGACCAGAGCTTCAGGTGATGGCTCTTCCCCTTCATCACTGTCCAAGTTCATTGTCCCATCAGTCTGGGCAGGCAAAACATTGCAGATGTTGAAATACAATGTGAGGATCAAGCGAAAAGCTTCAACGCAAGCCCAGGAAAAGAACTTGCGGGGGTCATCCGGGGGAGCACCTCACCTCTACAATTTGGTTTTCAGGGTTGATGAGCTGGACTTGTGGCACGTTGATGCTCATGGTATTGCCTGTCTGTTCTGTCTGCTGCGCAGAGAGGTCAAAATCAAGAGACATGAAGCTAGCATCTCTTACAAGTCCTTTACAAACACTGCCGGATTAACACCAGTGCACAGACCTAACCACCTGGGAATAGGGAGGTTACCCTGGAGCCAGTGAAGATCTGTTTATTCTTAATTCTCAAGAGGTTGCCTCATTTTGCCCTCCTCACTTCTGCTCAGGCAGGGTCAGCATCTCTTCTGCTTCCCTTATGACCTGGCCTCTCTTAAAGCAAATATTCATTTCTTGGACAGCAGCACAAATTGAGGAAGAAGCATTGCACAGCAGTCCTGGTCTGCAAACTCTAGCTTCCAACCAGTAACCCTCACATTGCCTCCTCTCCTCTGTCACTAAGCTAACTCAAGACTTTGTCTGAAAGGCATTCTCTAAACCCAGAGCCAATGAACAAACTGTTCCTAATCTCAGGATTATGGCACCCTAAATACACATGAAGTTCTCAGACAAGGAACGTTTTGACACTCCTGCCAGGATGAGGACCCTCACAAGCAAGGCTGAGTGTAGCAGGTRAGGGACTGGCTGGCCTTCCAGGGCTGGAAGAACACCATGCAAGCAGCATCTACCTGGATGTTAGCAGAGGTGGGGAAGGTCATGGTCCGTGGTATACTTGGAGACGCTGCAATGCGCAGATTCTTGTGTCTCTTCAGACGGTCGCAGAGCAGGCTGTAGATTGCGCTGTAGTGATCATAAGCATCGGCTCTTAATGACTAAAAGAGGAAAAGGACAAAGTGGTCAGTTCTTTTTGTCAAGCAACGAAATACGCTTTGTACTGTACTAAGGTTGCTCGGTTACTGGAGGTGATAAGCAACAGACACGGCCGTTTGTTCTCCAGTGGGAACTGGCAGGACATGACCGTCAGCTGCGGTGTCCTACCTGAATTGTGCGCTCCTTGTCCAGCCCCATGTCCGCCATTGCCAGCAACACATCCTCATTCAGCGGCTCCATCTGCCTCTCGGTCTTCAGGTGCTGACACTCTGCTATCAGCTGTAAGAGCACAGACACAGACTTCAGTGCCGACATTCCCAAAGGCACACCGGTGAGTCACAGCGCTCCGCAGAACCAAGGCACCGGGCTCCGCCCGCAAGCTGGCACGAGCTTGGAAGGCTGATGGCACACCAAAATCCAGTGCCTTGGGCTCTCAGCGCCAAGGGGGAAGATACGAAAGTGTATGCAGATGAGGAGCGATGTGGAAAGCAAGACCAGGAGACACAGAAAGCGCAAGGCAGCACACCAGCACTCGGAATGAGAGCTCTCAAACAGCCGAAACGAGCATTGCAGCACTGCGTGCCTGGAGCCCACCTGCAGCCCGGCAGGCACCGAGCAGACCCCGCTCGCACACCAGCTCGCTCCTGCTTCTCACCCTGTCAAACTCCGCATCAGCCTCCCCGAGCTTCATCCACTTGTGTTTGCAGATCTGCTCCATGGAGAGCCGCTTGCTTGGGTCCAAGACCAGCATGTGGCGGATCAGATGTTCACATTCTGCAGGGGAAGAGAGGGGCTGGGTAACCCGCAGGGAGGGACACGACTTCTGCAGGAGGCAGCCCCGCGCTGCAAGGGCGAAAGCGCTTTCTTCTTTCAAAGAAGAAATGTATGACTTCTCTAGGAAGTCATACACAGCAAAAATATCGCTTCTCCGCTATCCCGTTCGGTCCCCGACGTGCCACTTTGCCGCAGACATTTRATTTCCCCGTGCTGGGAAGGAAGCACCCAGGCCCCCGGGCCCCTGTGCTGTTTGCCGGAGCCCCTCGGTGGCACGCTGTCACCCCGACCCTCCCCGCCCTGCCGGCACCGGCCAGGGGACACGACTGGCTTTTGGGGGTTGAAGGGCAAAGCATCCTCTGAACATTCCCCGCTCAGCAACAGCTCACTGTGAATGATTTCTCCATTGTATTACGTGTGTGCTGCCAACATGGGGGACTGCTGAGGCTCTCCCCTATTGGGGTGGGATCTAAGCTTGCTTTAAAAGCACTACATGTTTTAGCAAGCATTTTCTGCATGAAGAGAACCTTTTCCCCAAGTAAGGCGGCAGGCAAGGAAGTTTTCAGCTGGGAAACTCCATGCAGCCCATGCAAAATTATTTCTTAATCTGAGAGCAGGCAACCAAGAACCTACACATGACTTGTTCTTAAGTGAAGTTGGTTTTATCTGAGAATTAATCAGACTTTTCAGAAACAAGATTTATTACTCGAGCATTCAGAAGCATTTTTGCAGAAACAGGACATACACATTCATCTCTGATGGGGCTATCGCTGGAAATTCATGTGCCATAATGCCGTAAAAAGCTTCTCGTCTAAAACAGGTATAGTGAAAGCCTCTATATTCCTAAATCACTATTCCATGTTTAGCTTTCACATTTCCTAAAATTTAGGAGGAGTATATTCTTTGCTAACATTTTGCTATAGTTTGCATAGTTATATACATGAAAGCTGGGATTTTAAATAAGAGTATTTTGGTTTTTAAATTCTAGATTCAGATCTCATTTTAGCTTATGTTACAAACCACCACCCAGCGGATAAGCTTCCTGGCATACCACTTCACTGGCATATAAATCAACTGGTATACTATAATTTAAGTGCTCCAAAGAATCTGTAAGCAGAGACGCGACCAGCGCCTGCTCAGCGCTGCAGGCACGCCGCGGGGCGCGCACGCCTTACCTGTGGACATGAAAAAYGGAATGCGGAATTTCCCACTGAGCACCCTGGCCCGCAGGTTCTGCAGCGTGCTCCCGTCGAAGGGCAGAGCGCCGCAGACCAGCACATACAGCACCACACCAAGGCTCTGCGTCCAAAACAAAGGTCACGTCAGCAGCGTTAGAGGGAGAGATCGGGAGACTCCAGCTAACTGCGGTAAATGTCATTTAAATAGAATGAAATAATAATAAAGAAAAAGCAGATCCCAATGGAAAGGACCTTGTTGACGTCTCAGTCCCAGGCCAGCCTAATTCCTCCTTCAAACATCGGGCCTAGTTTAGCCTTTCTTCGGAGCCTCAGAAGCCGACGGTTAGAAGCAGCCTCCAGCCCCAGCCGCCCGAGGCAGCCCCGCACCACCGCGGCAGGAGGCTCCGGGCAATCTGCGTGCCCAGACCAAACACCGCCGAACGCCGCCGTGACGCCGCGGCCATTTCAAACCCAGCCATGCCACCCTTCCCTCCCACTCACCCGGCTTGGCTGGCAGAGCTCGGAGAGCCCCGCCAGGAGAAGAGGCAGGACAGCGGGCAACCGAGCCAGCGGGGAAAGGCAGGGCTGCAGGGCAAGGCAGGCTTTGCGTCGCACAGCGAGGAGACTGTCCCAAGTCTCTGCGCTAACGTGCCCTCTGCAAAAACCTCCTACAGCAAAACTCGAAGTTGCCCCTTTCAGCTCTGCCAGACCAAGCCCTGTGGCAGTAAGTGCTCTGCCATTCAACAGCAACGAAGTGAACCATATTTTTGGGAAACTAAATTAAAATGCGTTTCTGGGCATCTAATATTTTTGGCATCATGCCTCCCAATAAAGAAAACAAGCGACATAGTAGCCAGAATAAAATTCTAAAAGCATTTCTTCAAAAGACATTTTTTGCCTTATCATGGACTTTTCTCCGAGACATGTACTAAGTATTTGGGAAGCAAAGCCAAATGAGCAAAAACGAGATCAAAGCAAGAGAGAAAGAAGTTCATCGCATACCCAGATGTCAACCTTTGGCCCATCGTATTCCTTTCCTTCAAAGAGCTCTGGAGCAGCATAGGGAGGACTCCCACACCAGGTTTTAAGCAGCTGACCAGGTGTGAAGATGTTACTGAACCCAAAATCTGAAAGAACAAAGAGAACTAATTAGAGGAATATAATCCACTCCAACTGTCCTAAACAAACGGTATTCAAGTAATTTGCCAAGTCTAGTAAAGTCACGTACAATCCCGTAACTGGTAACTGATACACAGACATCAGAGAAACAAGAGTGTGAAAGGCAAGAAGAGTAAGAGCAACGCTGAAACCACCTGGACAGTGTGCAGCTTCTCTCCGTACTGAGACAAAAGACGACCAAGTATTAACAGCGGCACATCCCCTTCATACTGTATTAAACACACCCCATTTAAACAACCTGCTGCAAAATACCACGACTTAGCCCTGCTTCACAGAGTACAACCATACCGCTTTTGCTTAGCAGAACACAAAGATCTTTCCAGAAGTTTGCTCTTCACTTTTCAGCCACGTGATATCCATGCTGGAGTCAATACACCAGCAACCAGATCAACTAGGGTTGCTGCAAGTCAGGTGGATGGTTTGGAACGAGGCTTCCACTTTACATTCAAGAAATCTCACATAAATCTTGTGTGTTAATTTCCAACCTTCCGCTTCCCCGATGTCAAGTTTCACAACATCATTAGGGCCAGGGCAGCCGCCAGCAAGGACAGAATGCAGACAAAGGAAAGAAGAACGGGAAATTTTGATTCTCCAGAAAGCACTACCTAAGCTGGAAACTTCAGTTATGGTGGGCAGCCCTACAAACCGAGTCAAATCATTCAAGGAGCAAATAATAAATCCCGAAAGAGAAATTAGAAGAAAGGTCTTAACCTTACAGGCAGTCAACCATCAGCTTATGTGGGCACTAATGGCATTCTCTGCTAATTAACCAGCCACCCCCTGGCACACAGCTGGGACTTGCACTGGAAAGAGAGTAAAGAAATCAGTCTGGATTCAAGAAAAGTGAGCTTTTTCTTTTAAGAAGAAGGAATCCTCATTAATCATTTCTTTCTTTTTCACCTCAATTAAAAAAGCAAATACAGTCTCAGAGAGGCGTCTGCACGTCCCGTGAACAGGGTGTCCTTAGAAGCAATCTCTATCAGCAGGAGCTGTGCTGCAAAGGTTATCTGCAGACTGCTTTGCCCGTGTTTCTGCTAGAAGTGTGCTAGCAGGAGGCTGAGTGACATTAATGCACGCAGACAGGGACCCACAGCAACAAGGACATTTTTCATGGCATTTGCACCAGCAGCAGATCCTCACGGCAGGCTTGTGTGAGAAATGCTGGAAAAAACAAGGAGGGCCAGAAATACTGAGTTTGCAAATACTGATTAAACCAAAAAGCATCGTGGCAAAAATAAACAGTGGAGTGAGACCAGCGAGGGCCAACACCTCTGTGCAGGAGGCACAGAAAACCCCACCGGCACCCCGCAGACGATGCACTAACTGGTGAGTCCATGCTCCTGCTTGCGATCGCCGCTTTCCTTACAGGGTTTTCCATGACCTAATTTCAGGTGACTCTCCTCTCCTCCTTCAAACAGCTTCTGCAAAACTCAGCAGACCACCTAGCACAGCTTGGCACAGCCGGCACAGCTCCTGCGAGCTCAACTCCTCCTTCCCAGCCCTTCGCAGGGGGCAAAATTTTCAGTGCAGAGATGGTTTATGCTTGTGAAGAATACCTAGCGTGGCGTGCTCCTGCCGAAATACCTGGAGTATGGGCAACGCTGCTCAAACCCTACCTCAAAACAGAGCACAGAGATGGTAAATGTTCTTTAAAAGCATCAGAGTATCAAAACAAGGCAGTTAAACACCCTTTGGGTTTTTACTGTTGGAAATGAAGTCACCTAAACTTCCAAAAGATAAGAGCAGTCAGCCTTTGGAGGACTATTTCAGAGAAACGGTACACAGGGGCACGATCGTCTTTTCCACCTCTGCAAGCTTTTGAGCTGTTCTGTCTCACATTTAAAGTAGGATGTGTAACAAGTGCCAGAATTTCGGCTACCAGAGCAAGCAATAAAAACTACAGCACTAAAGGTATTTCCATCTCCTAATAACAAAGCATTTGTAGTCAAGTTTAGATGTAAACTCTTTCCGACTGTGCAAGAACACACTGGCATTTTGGTACTTCATATATTTTGAGCAAATTATTCTGGTTCCGTTACTTTTATTTATCTTTGTATGTACTTGAGTGGGCTTTGCAGCACTTTGGGAACCAACCGTATTTTCCAAGCAGTGAATATCGCCCCGTGCAGCCGGGCACCAGCTCCAGCTCTGCCCAGGACAGGGGAGCGAGGTGTTCCCGGCGCGGCTGCACCAGCCCACTAACCGATGAGCCCCGACGAGCCCCGCTCGACGGGGCAGAGCAAGCAAGCAGCAGCGCATTCTGCAGCAAGGGCAGAGCTCTGCCACGCCAGCTGGCAGCCGCCGCTGCCCCTGAACAGACATGCAACAGCTGCCTCCTGCAACCTTCTCTGCTTCGCAAGAGCTGCAGGAGATTGGCTGTCTCTGAAACTTTACCCTTCTTCCACAGGGGGTTGAAATTAGCCCACGGGTTCACAGCTCTGACAGCGGAGAGGAGGTGGGCAGAGAGAGCAAGCGGCAGAGCCTCTCCTTAGAGAGCCGGGCCAGGAGGGCAGCGAGGCCGCAAGGCTGTCGGTGTTCAGCCAGCAGGTCCTGGAGCTCCTGCGTCACCCCACGGCTGCCCCGGATTTCAGGATGAAAAACCTCTCCCTGTGGAGAGCTGCTGCTCTACCCAGCACTTTCCGGGCCGCGGGTGAGTCACGCCGCTCGGCTCTGTGGGGAGCTGGAGCCAGACGGCTCCGTCTTAATGAAGCACTGCTCAAAGGCTGGGAACAGCTTCCAGAACCCACCTGGGCTGCGTGAGCCGGGGTCAAGGCTGGGGAAAACAGCAGGCTTTTTACAAGCCCCCCAAAAAGTTAAGGGAGGGATTCGAAAACCCCAAAGCAACAAACAACAAAACAAAATCTAAACCAAACAAAAAAACAAACTACAATTTAAATAAACTTTCTTAAAAAGTTTGACAAGTCACCCCAGTCCAAGGAGACGTACAAATCCAAATCCCCAGGGAGCAACCAGGTCTCATTCCACAAACAGATGCAGAGGGAAAAGGGCATTTTCAAAGAGCAAGGTAAAAGTCACAATGATGGCATACAGGGAAAATATTTTAAAGAAACATCTCTGTGCTACAAAAAGGCGGGCCCAGTCCCTCACGTTTCCTCAGAGCAGAGCTTCAGGGAGCTGGCTTTAGTATCTCCACAACAGGGACCTTTATCCTCAGAAGGTGAAAGAGCGAGCAGACTCTTGCAAATGAATGCAAAGCAATGCATAGATCAGATTCCCCTCTGAAACCATACCCCAGGAAGGCCTGGGTATTTAGCAATAATCTCAACTCCTGGCTGAACTCTCTGACTGGGAGCACAAGTGAACATAGTGCCAGAAGCTACTGACTCAGACTTTGAGAAGGTACACTGGAGAAAAAGCATCCATGGGAAAAATGAGAGCGAGGGTAACAGCATTTGTATCTTACTGTTTATGGAAAAATAGTATAGTTGCAATCAATCAAAAAAACCCCAAACCCAAAAAGCACACTTGTAGTCACCACCGAGTGAGAACAGCAGCATTAACCCACTTCAAGACAGCTGCACTACCTTGCTAAGTGTCACTTACTTAACCAATGTCGAGTAAGGGATGCAAAGGTGCAAACGGAGGTCAGCAGTAATGTGCTAGAAAATCTGCACTGGTGAGAGTCTGAAAAACTCCAAAAGTCGATCGAATTATGCGCATTACTGAAGGCTGCGCATATGGGTATCAGAAGAACCACAAAACTGTAGTCCCGGTCCCAGCTCTGGGTGTTTGAGACGACACACTGGCTCCCTGCATCCTTCGGGCTATCTGTGTTGCTGCTACTTGGCAGATAAAAAGTGACCAGACCTACCAAGCAGAGCCTTCAGAAGACACTCGAGATATATCTATAGCTTCCATCAGCTGAACATTAAATGCATTATTGAAGAGGTTGGAGTTAGACACGGTTAACGGGTTTGGCAGGGAAGGTTTAGCTGATCCTCCACCTTATGAACAGGGCTTTGTGCGTTTCTGTAGTGTTTATTCTGGGAGGTCTGGTGTGAAAGACATCAGTTGCTAGTGCTGCTTCTTTTGCTCTTGAAACAATGGAGGAGCTGGTGTCAAGTTGTAATTAAGGAGTTACCGGGACCAAACTTAATACTTGGAATATCCTATACCATAAATCAGCTTTTCCAGGCTACTTTTCAAATCACTACTACATCTTCCTGCCAAGTAAAACACTACCACCACCAGGGTGGGAACTGTCTTCTAGAGTCCATTCTGGGAGCAGAGAATTGGAAGGAAAATAGTTTCCAACTCCCTTAGATAAAAAAAAAAGTTTCCACAATTTTCAGACATTCACAGAGCTTGTCAGCATGCTCATGTGGACATTTCTTTAGGAAATCCAGCTGTATTCCAGTTTCTACCTGGGTTAGTTTTTAACTTCTTTCTTCCTTTTTATTTGCTAGGCACCCGCTCCGCCTCCGCACAGAATAGATTTTACCCCGTGAACACAAGATGGCCTCAAATCATTAGTGCATCTGTGTGCATAAAACTGATACCAGCAAGCGCTGCTTATAAAGACCTCCTGAAGAGCCCTTCTGGTAGGAGCTCCATCACCTGCCACTGCCCAGTGCAGCGGTTACCAACGGGCGCTCGCTGCCGCCCTCCTTCAGTAGGGAGGCTCTTGCCCACCTGTAGGAAATGAGTCTGACTGGCAGAACCAGGCCGTTTTCCCCATATTGTCCGTATGCTTCCCTCTGGGGCTGCACACAGCCTGGTCCTGGGAAGCGTGAGCTGTCAGGCTTTCAGCTGGGCATGGAATGCTGTGCAGCGCGAGGCAGCACAGATTCACTTAACGCTTAGGAAACACTACAAACCACTCACGCTTCATCAGCGACGTGCCTCTTACTCATCTTCTGCTCCCAGAACAGCTTAGAGCAGGTTATCATCCTTATGCCAGGGAGGACATGGTTCATACTATTAAGCGTCCGGAGGAAGTTTCATAAAGTCCTTCAATCCTTTCTATTCCTTCCCCATTCCCTCCTCACAAAGTGAGGATGAGAGAAACCTAAGAAATTACTAATCATTTTACTGTAAATCAAACATTAAACTCTACTCTAACACCTCTGGATGGTACATAAGAGAACAGTAACACGACAAACAAGAGTGTTTCCTCTCTCCAAGGTGGTATCAAGCTAGAAGAGTATTCCCCAACTCCCAGTATTAAAATCACTCACAGACTGAAAAGTTTTGTAGCCCTAAGCACTTAAAAAAAAAAAAAAAATCGAGTTTACAAACCCTTGTAAAAGCCAACAAGCTCTCTGAGGAAGTCTATTAAGAGAGGGGGCAACGAAGTGCTTTCCAAAAATGCTCTGCTATGCATTA
>JASVER010000189.1:0-110666 GCA_030449065.1 Oceanodroma leucorhoa
AAAAAAATCGAATACTAGGCAGCAAATACAGGTTTTTTTGCATGATGCCCGTTCCAAACCTGTATGAAGGCTATTTTAAGACAACTCACAGACAAGCAGGAGAAGCAGGAAGCCCTTAAGAAACGAATCAATCAATGAACTGGAAAGATGTGCAGCATCCGTATGTTACATCAAGGGAAATGCGGCCAGAAAGTCTCTCGCTAGAGCGAGTTAACACTTCAGTGAGTCAGTATCAGAGAAACCTCACTAACTTCACGGCCATTTGTGCAGTGACCTCTCTCGCAGGAGGAAAGCTATCGACTACCTGTGCTAACTTCCAGCAGCTTCTTTTGTCCAAAAAGTATGTTCTGAATTATTGAAGGCTTTGTGTTGTACCTGGCAGTCGCTAACGGGTAGCAGAAGAAGCAGGAATTCTCTCTTTAAAGATTTCAAATGGACCTGTGCGCATACGTAATCCCCTTCCTGACCTCTCCAAAAATATTCTTATTAGAGCCAAGGGGGGGAGGTTAAATCCATTTTGTTATAACCACTGAGCTTTCATATTTCATTTTCATCCCACATTAGAACAGAAGCAAAATCTTTCTCCAAAAAAGAATTACATCAGTCCCTCTGCTTTGGGATTACAAAACATGAGTGTCTTCATGCAGGTCTATCCTTGCTCTTCTCCTTTAATGCAGGTCCACCAGCTTGCTCAGAAATAGCAAACAACTAAAAAGCTCTGGACAAAAGCTTCTGCTTGAGAAAAACTGTTAAAACTAGCACATCACCGCAAGAGAATTCACTTCCAAAATTTCGTTGAGCTGAAAACGTTCTGATCAGCTGTGATTCACACTCCCCTGGTTTCATTCTCCTTTTGTGCATTACTGCTGCACAGTGGATTGCATAAACTCAGAAGCTAATTCTAAGCAGATGGACCTGATTTTTAGTTGCTTTTTTTTTGCCAGCCCCTCCATTTCTGTGCCAGCAAGAAATCCAGCCGCATTGGGAAACATCCTCTTTTTACTTCTATACAAGGCAAACCAAAGCGCTTCTGCTGTAGCATTTACTTTTTGGCCCCTGCAAGCTAAATGGATGCTTTCAACCAAGAGCCACGGCTTTCACATCAGGTCAGTGTTCAAATGGTTCCCAAGCTTTTATGTCTTCTCTCATTGAGCAAACAGTGGATTCATATTTTCATGCTGTAAAACTTTTCGTGTTTACTGGCACTCAATATGCCTGTAGGATTGAGCTCTTAAGGGCAGACCAGTCTGTACTGGTCATCTGGAAAGTACCTAATACACTGAGCTGTGAGGTTAAAGCACAGACAGCAGCACAGATCCAAACGTTTGTGCTGGAAAGGACATTTTCTATGGAAATTGCCAGGTTTGACACATTAAAATAACAATTATGCTAGCAAAATCAAGAGAATATAATTTCAAAACGGAGGAAAGACTGGCTATTTCAAACTACTTGGCTGCAGAATTTATTTAGAATACCAAAGATGTTAATATCGTTAAAACAAAAATGAAACTTCCTAGTATAATGAAAGGAAATGTTTCAGCTTATACCAGGTGGTTATTTTCTTCCATGACTGATTTCCAAAAACTCTTGAAATTTGGGCTTTTTAGCCCTCCGGCTCTGGGATCTGAGCACATTTCTATGGCCTATGAGATGTGCAAGTTTCATACACTAAGGCAAGATCAAATACCTCCCACTGTTCTCCCTATCCAAGCTAGAAGGGGGTACCTACMCTTGCTACCAAAGCATTGCATCCTTGATACCACCACCCCTTTTCTCTTTACTCCTTGAGTTTTCTGTAATACAGTGTATTGAGGGCACGTCTGCTGTGTCATTGTTTTAATTATTTTAATTTTCTAACTGTGGTATGAACATAGAAATCGGCTCCTTTATCCCAGCAAAGTACATCCTGTTCTTTGATCTGTGACCTTTCATTTGTGCTCTAGCACCAGGACAGGAGTGAACTTCTTCTCATGCTTACTGGCCATTCACTGCTCACATATTTATACTCGGATACTCTTGATGATTCATTGTTCTTCTCCTTTGCAGAAATGGCAGAGTATCTGGAATAAAATCTTGGAAGCCACTGGTTTATAAGCAGGGGTCCAACTTAAGGGCTTAAAAGATACAAGGAATTGATGCTGCAAGCCATAGCCATCCATAGCTGCCTTAAATCTAGCTCACATTTTGAAAGAGTAAAAGTCATACCCATCACACAGCTATCCGGTGCCTTACAGGAAAGTAAAATATGTCATCAAAACACCGGAGGCAGCTCCAACTTTGCAATATTAGAGAGCCTCCCGAATATTCAGCAAAACTGCCCCTGTGAAATAGGAAAGTGTTGTTATTTTACTGGGGGGGGGGGAATTGGAGACACAGAGATTAAACAATGTCTTCTGGGAGCGTTGGATTGATTCCAGACATCCCAAATAACCTTCTGCTCCATCCTCATGGCTTTTTCTTCCTTGCTGGTGCCACATGTCTGCAGCCATGTATAAAACTACTGCTGCTTTGGGTTCTCAGCAAGACTTACAGCAGCTGGTCCGTGCAGACTAATGACCCTGTCACAGTCAAATGTAGCGCCTTTAAATTCAGTGCTGAGGAACACTGGCAAGGTATAAGGGACACTTGCTGCTAGACTTATTCTTTGGATATGTACTTGTATTTATTTCTCCCCATATACTATAACATATTTCACAAACGTGGCATTTATTAGAGATCAAGATAAAAAATAGTATAGCACTATAGGAAGAAGAAGATTTATGGTTTAGGTACAGGGCTGAGGACGGGGAGAGCAGAGTTCTCTATTTTGAGTAAGCACTCTACTTTGGTTGTAAAATGGAGATAAAACTACCTTTCTTTAGGGCTATTCCTGAACTAGACTAAGTATCTGTGTGGCGTTATTATCCTAACAAAGCAGACGATATAATACTCAGGACTACTTTGTCATTTGAATTTATATCATCCATCTTGTTACTGGCTTCTTCATCCCCCGGTCCCAGCAGCTGCTTCCACAGCCCTCCTGCCGCAGAGGAGCCGCGGCCGCCCGCCCCGGCGGGTCCGCGCTGGCGGGGGGGGGCAGGTCGCTTCTGGAACGTTCGCTCACCCAGGCTGAGGATTTGAAACCGCGTACGGTGCGGACAGCGGGAGCAAGGAACGAAGTAACCGTAGTTCTGAGACGTCTGTGCTTTTAGCAAGCATTTTTGTTATATGTGAAGTGGTGTATTGGGAATCTCTTTGCTTTAAACAAAGCTACTCTCTCGCATTTAGCTGGCAGGCCGTCCCAGGGCTTTAATGTTAAAAAAGCTGCTCGTTTGTGGTTAGCTAAAATTTCACTGTAACTCCATTAAGAAAAGAACAAAATGGAGAAGGAGAAACAATTAAAATACTTCTAACGTGTTAAAGGAAGGGGTGTGTGTGAAATACCAGTGCAAGCTCCTCCGGGTTTCATATTCACTTTAGTTTTTATTATTTGATATAAATGAGAAGTCGGTCTTGAAAAAATTCATTAGAGCTCCTGGTGGTTCCTGGATTCTCTTGTGCAGTGTTTTTGTGACCAGATGACTGTAGTGCCTGGCTGTGGGCAGCAGGGAGATGTCTGACTCTGCAGGCGTTCCCGGCTGGCTGCAAACCATCAAACATCCACTGGAAAATGCAGCCTGAAATTGCTACCTAAGGAAAATCAGTCCTTTTGGCCAAAGAGCAATCCTGATGGCTACATCATCAAAAAGATTACAGCTGCTGGTTTGTTCACAAAAAGCACAGATGGAGAACATCAACACCATCTCCCAGCTCTGCTTGCAGCATTATTCCCTCCAGTTTATTCTCTATTTCTCTGATGCTTGTAAAGCATCTCAAGAGGCAGGGGTTCAACAACTCCCAACGGGAACCAATCCCACCATCTAAAATGGGACGTTTCTCTTTATTCTCAACTAGGACGTTAGCCATCCTGGGCACGTAGCTTGCCACAACAAGATAGCACATCTGACTACAAATCTATTTCTTAGGAAGTCTGTTTCCTTTCCTGGTGATCTAGAAGATTGCATTTCATCTGTAGGAATGTTCCTTGCCTCCTTTGAAACAGTGTTTGGATATTACAGTAAATATCTCTTTAGGTGAAAAACAATCTAAGCAGGGAGCTAAGCAAAATTATTAACGCTCTGCAGTCAAGCGGGGCTGGATCCATTCATCTACTTTGAATTCCTCTGGTTTTTTAATGCAGGTTTCACTGTAGGAAATGGATTAAATGATGACCATGAGGCATATAAGAGAGAAAAGTAATGCATCCGTTTTCCATTTTCATGAATTTATTGCTACTTTAAAGATGCTCTCAGGGCACTGGTATATTTGGGAATTATGGTTTTGCTGTTTAGCAGCCAGGCACAGCCGCAAACTTAGATCAACCTGGCTTACCAGAAAAGCGGTGTTTTATGGTTGTCCCAATTTTCTGTTCTGCATTCAAAGTTATTTCCTGACATTGACTCATCTGACACGGAGCCTGCCCATGACTCAAAGCATCAAGGTCAGGAAAGCACATGATCAAGACGCTTATCAAGACCTCCTGCTTGGGCTGAATTTGGCCAGAAATCCCATAAAGAAAGCAGTGAGATCCCTCGTGAAACAAGGCTAATTTCTGCTAGCTCAGGACTGGCTCACACATTCTGTGATTGATGTCTTGAAGTCAAAATGGGGTTCTGCTGACAGGCATGGGGAGAGCGGATAGCCAAAGCAAAATGCAGTCAAGTGTAGTTATCTATTTTTAGACCTAAGGGAAAATAACTGGTTCCAGAGTTTAGTGAGACATACATTACTGGCCTGACTTGCATTTACCCTGAGGACTCCCACCTTGGATGGAGCAGGGGGTGGTTCAGTTTTTATTAATGTGGGACAGTAAGAAAGGATAATAGGGCACAGGGTCAGCAAGGACTGTTTAGTTGGCAACTAGAAGAGTTTTGAAAAGCCTGTGGTTTAACCCCGGGTGAATTAAACTTTTCTGAGTATTCTTCAAAAGCAAAACTCATTACCATGCAGCAGCAATGCCCACAAATCCCATCCTTACGCAAGCAGACTGGTATCAGTGACTACTGACCAGCTCTGCCTCCAGCCAGATCCTTCCAGCCTACCTCAAGGCAAGGAGGAGAGCCTTTGTTTTGTGAGCAAATGTAAAAATCCAGAGAGTCTTGAAAATCCTGGGGGCAGAGGATCAGGCTTGATTGCAAAGAAAGGAGGAATTTACAAAAAATAACTATGGATTTCTGAGGCAACACTACTCATCACTTACTTGTTCCTCTGGTTCAAATTAATCTTTTTAGAAGTTGCTGTTAAGGGGAACAGAGTTGTGAAAATCTAAAGCTTTTCTGCCTGCAGTATGATTTGCAGCAAATTTATATAGTAGGTACATTATCTCTAGGGATCTTTCCTTTAATTAATTTGTTGGCAAAGCACACAAATGCGGCTTCAGCAGTATTGGACTTTTGTTCTCTGTGAAATAGCTTGGCTAGTGTATCAACCTGCTACTCAGTAAAAGTCTTCCTGCCATCCCCCAAAATATTAGTAGGACACTGGATTGTGCTGCTAGAGTGGGGTCCAGCAAAAAGCTTCAAACCTGAGTAATATTTACCTGAGCTCTCTAGGGAAGGTCTGGCTGGGTCATGTCTCAGACGTTTAAATCTTCCTGGGACTGACTTYGTTTTTCCCCTGCCGCCTTGGTGCTCCGACGTGCTACACGTGCACGGTGCTAACCAGTGAGTCCTATTGCTGTGCATGGTGCTGTACTACCGGTTGTAGACCCATATCTAGGGGAGGCTTTACTGTAAGGCCAACAGAACCCTTTTACACGGTTTTCCCAGGGGAAGGAAAACCTTCCTATCTGAGCTCCAGGTTTGGGAAATGGCCATTTAATGACACAGACAAAGCCTGAGCTCTCAAAATAACAGGACTATGCTGAGGTAGCATGAATTGTCAATATTTTTAAGAGGAGGGCAGGAAAGATAAGCTGAATTATTTATGTTGATGGAGAATGGATAAACGTACCTTGAGAAAGGGGGAAAGTGTTTAATTGCATGTGTAATCTATGTAAGTGTGCATATGACATCAGAAATCTGATGAAGGAGAAACTGTACATACTTGAAGCTTGTACGAATCTTGCTATTATATCTTCCCTGATCCACTTAAAAATAGACTGGACAGGGTACTTGGAGAGGCACAGAARAGAGCAACACCCACCAAATTTCTCTGTTACTGATTCCCTACATGCTCTGAAATGCGTTAACTGATCAACTAGGCCTTGGTTTGGAAAAGGACTTGATATTGATGGAAAACAAAACCAGTAACTTTTGTATTTTCCTCAATAATAGGATGTCTGGAATGGGCATCCTTGAGGGGGGTAGGGGTTAGGAACCTGCTCCCATGTAATTAAGTTGCAAAACATCACGTTTTTTGCAGGATTGAAGGGATGTTCCTTTCGAATCATCTTGTGGTAAACTGCAGTGAGATCCTCTATAGCCCATTCCTGCTCTCAGCATCCCTCCCTTTCCTGTTCTCTTGCGACCTGATTCCAGATTCCCATTTGCTGGTGGTGCCTGTCTTTGCATCCTAATTATTACACTGCCAAAAAAGCATAGTAATTAATGCTTTTCAGCGTTCTACCCCTGTGTGCCTGGCAGGTTTCCACAGATACTTTTAGCCTGGTCTCCCTTTTTTCTTTAGCCCATTGCATAGCTAAGTGAAAAATGTGGATTTGAGATAGAGAACAAGTTCTGTGGTGCACATAATTATAATTACAGTAGCTTTTTCTTTCCCAAGGTGTCAGATATCAGCAGGCTGTTCAGATTAAGGTTTTAATTAACAATACAGCTTAGAAGATATCTTAAAATGGCTGCTTCGTGATTTCAGCGAATCTATCTATTTAAGGATGGATCCAGACTCCTAGGAGGGGCAGGAGGGGCAAATTGGCCCACGTTTCTACTAACTTCTAGTAACTTCTTCCTTTGTGAAAGCAGAGAGAACTATTTTTCTTCTAGGCTCTTTCCATCAATAGATATCGATCACTTAACAAAGCCAGTCTTTCAGCTACGAAAGGCCTTTGATTCAAATTTCATTTGGCAGCCTCTCGGATTAGATATTTTATCATCATGAACACTAGAGCTCCATAATATGAAAAAAGGAAATTAAATGAGGAGGCAGTAACCTGAAGTAAGAAGTGGAAAATTATGTATTAAATGCCAGACACATACTCTTGGATACTACTGTGCCACTTTACATATTGTACGGTCAATTAGATTTCATAGGGATGGGTGTAATCACTGCAGAAAAAAATCTCAGGGGCTAAAAAGATTCTATTTAATCTAAGCATTCCGAATAGTACCTGTAAATCTTACTGGTTTTGTTAAAAGGCTGTAGATTTTCTGCTGTGGTTCTTGTGGTAATTGAAATTCTCTCTGCCTTAGAAAACTGAGTTTGTTTTGAATGGGAAACAAACTGTCCGCTACAAAATCTGCTCTGATATAGCTGAAGTTTCAGCTTTCTCTTTGTTTTTACCAGAAAACTCCATACTACACAGAGAGATAGCTGATATTACGAATAAATGCTATTGGAGATGAGTCAGCTGCAGAGGAGGAGAGGACTGTTCAAGTAACTTTCTGCAGAAAGGAAAAAATATCTTTCAAAATTCAACAAAAAGGAAGAAGGCAGCACTTTATTTATCTGTAAGGCAGCAGTGATGATCAGAGACTATAAAGGAAGATTTTTTATTTTAATGCAAGAAGCAGGAAAAAAATTAATCTATTGCAAGCGATCCATTCTGGCACTTAGAGGCTACTGATAATGTCTAGGTGGGTGGTTTAACCCTTTCCTATGTGGTTCTTTAAGCTGTTTCAGCAAGGAACTCTTTAGGGGACAATACAGCTGACGTGGCATTGAGCTGAATTTGGTTAAGTGTGTTTCTCCAAAACAACATCCATTTTTAAGTTCATGGTAAATAGTTGCAACCACAGTAATTCGGAGAGAATGAAGTAGTAAAACCAGATGATAGAAGACTCAGATCTTCTGCCATTTCCCTCAGTAATGGGACTTATTTGGCTACCTCCAATATCAAAGCTCTAGAGGCTTGAAAATTACTCAGGAGAAATGTGGTTTTCTCTCACAACAAGAATCAAGCTGGTGTTAAGGAGGACATGAAAGAAARCAGACACACGACAGAATGTACTTAAAGTTATTAACGAACTGTAAATTATTTGGTTTCCTGTGCTGCTTCCAAGTGCTAACGCATTAAGTCAGCACATCCACAGGAAAAGGCTTGGTTCAACATAAGGTAATAAGCGCCACTTTTTAGTTATTCTGTCTCAGGCAAGTAAATTAGTATATTCATGTAAATCATTGCACCTATCTCTGCAATGGGCATGCTTATATCTGACCTCCTTACTTTGGCAGCCTTTATAATCAATAGACAAAGATACACACAGACAAAAAGCARAGAGCTCTAATTTTTATCAACAAATTGAAGGTCCTACAGCTTACATTGTCTCTCCCACTCTGTGGGAAGATAATTAAGCAAAACCAGCAGTTTCCTGACTGGGGGGATCTCTTATGACCTCAGAGCATGGGAAAGATGGAAACATTTTTGTTCTATTTTAACCTAATTCTCTCACCAGGCCTCTTCTTCGAAGGCCACAGATCAATTTTACTTTTTTTTTTTTTTCTAAATCGTTATTAGATCTTTATCTGTGAGTAAGAAAAATAGCACAACATCTGCAAAGGTTAAGGCTGACTTGACCTGGAGCTGCCAGCACTGCAGATACTGTTCAGTTACAGGACAGAGAAACCATCTCACGGAGACGCAATTCTGGGGAGAGAACCACCAGGACAGGAAAGCAAATGATATTAAGAGRAGGAGAAGCTCTCACAAGTCCCAGTTCTCACATTTGAGGTTTTGTGGCTGTTGAAACTGAATTTGAATTGTTCTTTAAAGCCTGCGTGCCCGCCCTTACACTGCACCCACTACATAACAGAACTAGATAAAATGGAAACACGTTTGCTGATCCCTTCAAATGTATAAATAGTGCAAAGTTGTCATAATCCMGGCAAGAAAGTGCCAAGTGGTGTTTCACCTTCTTCCTCTTCTTTGTCTTACAATGTTATAAGGTCCAGATGTCACTATGGCCAGAAAAATACGGCTTCAAAGACCACCATTACCCAATGTGCTGCAATGTAGGTTTTCTGTTTGAATAAAAGCCTTTCATGGCACAGTACCGAGGATCAGATCTCAGCCTTTCTGCCTGCTTGGTTGTGGTGGGCTGGAATATTTTCTTCCTGAATTTTCTCATCCAGTCACCATTTGCAATCAGTTATTGTAAATGATAATTTTTCTTGCTCAGCAGTACTAGAAGCTAGTAAATTCAAGGAAAGCTATTTGATAAAATCAACTCAACACTCATTGATTTTGGTTTTTCACCTTGAGTCTTTCRTCTGTCGTGTCACTGTATTAATGAGCTCATTAATAGTTCTGGAGGCTAAAAGTTATGGCCACTCAACTCAATCCATCACTCACACACCTGCTGCTGTCAACATAAAATGGTGATATACCACCAGAATAGGATCTTAAACTATTGCTGTAATGGAGAGAGCAGTGTGGGTCAGCCTTCCACTATTCATAGTAAAATATATTTAGATCGYAATAGCTTTACTCCGCATTGACTCATGGGCGCATGATGAACATATTAATGAGTTACATTCCCCTAACAACAAAAGTGTGATGCTGTTTTTCCGGCACCTGCACCTTTATAAGTATTTCTGGTTGATGTGTCACTGTTACGTGTCATCAGCCTATATCAGTCTAATAAATCATGACACATCAGTCTTATCTTGGCAGACTATCATGCACACTTACCTAAACACAAGATATTTGCTATTGTGTTTTAAAACAAATAGGTTGCGTTGCCTTGATGCTGTTGTGACAACAGAAATCCTCCTTTGCTGCTCTTTGGTATTGCTTGCACGTGGGCTGGTAAAGGTTATATACCCTGAACATATGTACAGGCGTGAAGGACTTCAGCACCTCAGGGTGCTCTCTAACCTCAGCTGTTTGAGTTGGAGGCACTGTCACCCTGCACTCCCTCTGCGGGCAATGGGGACACGCAGCCGTCTCCAGGTTTGGTGGGATGTCTCTGTCTGGAAGCAGCCAACCCTCCATTGCCTGTGAAGGAGTCCTTTGGTGACTGCTTCCAGCCTGAGTGACTTCAGGAGGTGACATGAATCTGTGATCTCGTAATTAGATCGTAAGCCCCAGACTCCTCAGTTCTCTAAGTTAATTCTACTAATCAAGGCAAATGGTTTTATGGCCAGAAGGCAGATTACATTACTTATGTAACTAAATCTCAAATCACACGAAATAGCTCATATTTATATAAGACAGACAGGCTTAAGACCTTCTGTATCATTAAGGCCTCTTTTCCTATCAGATAGGGATGAAATTAATTTCATTTATCAGCATAAAACCCAAGGCTCTGGTAGACAGCTACCGTGATGAAGTTTGGACTACTGGCTGAAACACAGCCATCCCAGYCCTCCACACTCTTTCACTGAGGTTGTCACAGCCACTGGGTCTTATAGCCTTGCTTCCAGCCTCTTCCTGCCATGGCATAGTCCCAATTATCCCAAACGCCAATCTCTGTGATAGCCTGTGCTAATAACCTTCAGCATTAACAGAGCTACTGGCACTCAGGTAGGAGAGGGCTGGTCTTTCYCTACATAAAATGATCTTGATAAATTCAAAATTATCAAGGTTTAATAATCAAAGCTTTGGACAACCTCAAAATATTYATTAATATCTATATTAAACTAGGCCACCTCTTTTGGCAGAGTAGATTGTGAGTGGGTCGTATTCGATTTAGAAAGGTCAGAAGACCGTATTAACTAAGTCTATTCCACAATCTTATGAGCTTTAAATTACCTTGTATTAGGCATACCCCTTTTGTGTTTTAGCCTCCAGAATAAATCATCCCACTTTTGTTGCTACTCCCAAATTCCAGCCTAAAGTAAACCTCAGTGAAGAACCTCAAGCAGCAGCCAAGCAAGAAGGAAGATATTAAAGGAAGGCACAAAAGTATGGAAACACCAAGGCTAACGGGCACACAAGTAATAAATAGCAATTCAGATGATTATACCTGGATCCCAAAGCTGAGTGTTTGTATTCAGCCCAAAAATGTAACAGATTGAAATGAATTTAGTCTATGATATTTTTCCCTTTGTTGCCTTATTAGTTTGGAAACAAAGATATTACTGTTGGTTGGCTACTCAAAACCCTGAACAGTTCTCCCTCTGGGATTTAATAATTAAACACATTCAATGAAGTGAATTCATTGCAGTGCTAAATCAAGGGGGTTTCAAAACCGCCAGATTTGATGTTGATTAAAATATTTCCCTAGGCAGTGATAAGCAGCCAACACCTGACCCAGAGTTTCTTGTTAAGTAGGATTTGAGTGTCTAATTCTCATATCTGTGGAAAAAAACCCCAACATTGTTATAAAGGAAGAGGTCAATTTGATGTTGATTAAAATATTTCCCTAGGCAGTGATAAGCAGCCAACACCTGACTCAGAGTTTCTTGTTAAGTAGGATTTGAGTGTCTAATTCTCATATCTGTGGAAAGAAAAACATTGTTATGAAGGAGGAGGTCAAAGGATGCACAAGCCAGAATCCACTATTTAATTCTGCCTTAAGGTGAGCTTGRAGTATAGTTGTGTCTGCAAAATGGTTGTAGTCAGGGGCAGGATATTTTTGAAATCCRAAGTACCCACTCAGCAAAATCACTCTCACTGAGATTGAAAGACAGGCGATGAAGAGGGAGGCTGACAGAMGTACACCCTCGAAAGGTTAAGCCTGTCAGAAGCCAACCTGAAACACACTGCATTAACTTTGCCCTTTATTGGGGTAAATATTTATTGGCCTCTGGAACAGAAACCTTGAATTCGTTGCAAATTCAATGCAAAAGACTGTGGAAGAAGCAACAAATACAGAAGCACAAGCTGCCCAAACTTTCATTTGTCTCRCTCCCCATTTCGATTCACAGCTTACAATGTCTTTATGATAGCACAGCTACAGATAAGTTGGCTGTTCATCCACCGTGAAATGATTTTTTAAATTTGTATCCATTATCTGAGTAGGAAGAGGCACTGCTCTTCTTGTTTATTTTGCTAGCAAAAGAGCTTCCAGTGACACAAAGATTATTGGAAAGGATAGCTGGATGTCTTCTTGTTTTGCTAACTCTGTTGAGCTAGTTTGCAACATCAATGCCAACGTCTTAAGAAAGTTTGTTGGCCTCATCTTCTTTCAACTAATTAGTTGGATTTAATGGYCTTGCCTGAAGCATCAGATAAAAGTGTATAGACTTCAATTGGCGTTCAATTTGATTCTGATTCCCTACCAAGAAAACTTGAGGTATTACAGGAAACCAACTAGTATTTTCTTCCRTGCTTTCCAAACTTTTGCCTCAATATTTTATGAGACGGCAGATCATACAATTCCTCCAGCCACGTTCAAACTGAAGTCAAAACTGGCAGATACTTGCATGTTTTACCAAGCTTATGACTAAAGTGTTTCTACTGTGTGTCACAGGACATAGCCTGGGTGATGATGTCATACCAGTGCTGTTCACTTAGTAAAAATGAGCTATTTCTTAGCCTCGTTTCACATGAGTAGTTCCAATCTACACTTGTAACAAAGACAGATCTTCTATTACTGACTACTGCTCATGGAAAGTATTTAGAATGTTTTTAGCTCCTGTCGCAGCATCTTTACAATACCTGTGTGTGAATTCCCAGTCCTAACTATAAACCTGTCATATGTGAATAAGTTATAAACTTAGTTTCCAGTAAAAAGATGCTTTACCAAATAATATAGTTAGTTAGATAAAAATATGTTTTGAAATACCAGCAGTACTGTTTGGGATCATACAGTGCTGCACTATTTCTTAGTAACTGGAAAGTAAATCTGAAAGCAGATGTAAATTGTTCAGCCTAGTGCAATTATTTGCACTCAATGAAAGGTTGAAAGTGAAGATCATAAAGYGAACATTTAAATTCCTTCAAATTTAATCATATAAGAGGTCTTTAGTAAATGATTTGACCTTTAACAAAAGTTTTTCAATATTTCTGAAAAATGTAATGATGTTCTTTTCCATTTAATTGCTACTTGCACTCAGATGAGCTTTGTTTTTTTCTTATGATTGCATTTGAATAATTGTCCTCCATTGGTGCGTGTATGTAGACTTCTCCTTTGAAGTTAAAGAAAATCAGTGAGGCAACTATAACTAATTCTACATTAGTGGTTATTTTAAGTTGTAAGTGTAAAAAACCTCTTCTTTTATTGGTAATTTACTTAATGACAAGCTATATATACACTTATTCATTTACAATGTCAATAAAAATAACAAAAGTTTGATTTCATTTACTGAAAAACATTGATCTAAACACTACATTTTAATCTCCTTTAAAAATCGTAATAATGTATGCCTTGATCCCACAATKAATTCCTTTTACAAACTTGAGAACAATTACATACATCAGTGTTGATTTGTTACAGATTAGTAAACACAGCGCAGTGCAAGACGTCGATGAAACCTCACGCGTAAGAAGGGATTATCAGCCCTTAATAACAGAAATGATAGAGGCTGATGGTTGAGTTGTGAAACAGGTAACTCTGATGGTGGGGAAATTGCTCAGAAACCTGTGTTCAACCACAGGCCTTCCGCRGCGAAGCAGGAGGGAAATCCAGCTTCAACCCCCAGTGCCACATTTTGATTTCCGCGGTATGTTGTTCCTCGGGATCCTCTGGAGTACTTTGGGACCTCCCAGCTCTTCTGCTGATAGAAGAAGATGAAATCCAGACGGATTCATTTATTCATTYATTTATTAATTTATTTTGCTGCTGCTAACAATGAGACGTAACAATGCCTGTCTATATTGTTAATAGAAAAAGCTTTCACAATGGTTCGTAGGGGACCAGCAGATGCTTCCAGCCGCTGTGGAAAGCACTGAATGCCCGCAGCCCTCCTGGGTCACTCCGTATGATCAGCTAACACCGCGCTGGGAACAGCTGGCTGTGCTAGATTAGAAGTGTGACCTGTGAGGGTTAGATCCTAATAAACTAGCGGAGCCACAAGCCGTAGGGACCAAATGATTCATATCCTCTGAGCTTTCACAGAACAAACACTGTCACCCTAAGAGCACGCAAAACCAACAAAGAGGTTTTCTTTGGAGGCAGAGACATCTGCTGTAATTAGAATGGGACACATTGTGTCCAGGTTAACTGTCCCTTATTACAATATACGTTGCTCTCGTTAAATCCAGGTAAGCTGTCTTTTGGTGCTAAATATTCAGAGCCTCATATAAAGCTTGCCACCTTATTTTCCTGTCTTCATAGGGGTTACATGGCCCCACAAGCAGGCAATTCTAAAATAAGCAGTACTCACCCTCCCAGTGTGTGGCCAGAGAGCCTACAGTCGTCTTGCAGTGGGAGATGAAGTACAGAAAGACATCTTGGAGCCCGTCTTGACAGGACAGTGACCAACAGAGATTCACAATATACCATTGTTTGAGATGTACTGTCTCTGCATTAGGTATTTTAAAAACGGATGACAAGGACCTTGCTCTGGCGAGATTGCAACCTAAAATAGACAAGACGGAAGAAGAGAGAAGTTAACRCAGATGCCCGTTATATTGCCCAGTCTTCTGGACAGTCTGCAGTACTAAGAGTTACAGCCTCTTTTTTTCTATATGTTGTTAGCAGTATCTGTAAATGTGGGAAAAACAATTAATGTAATTCACTCAACYATTTCCATCTGTGTCTCTATACAGGTCTTTAAGAAGATGTAAATCAACTATTGGATCCTTCCCAGGGCATATGCAACATTTCTTCCCTTCTACAAATTATTTGGCAAGTCTAAATGTAAACATACGAAGATGCTTTAATCATCTTCTCTGAGACATCCTACAGCTTGTCCTATTCTGGAGAGATGTAGGAAGCCCATTTCAAGAACAATGATAGAACCAATTAATTTGTGTTTATTCCTGTTGATCTTTGGGAACTGCAGTGTCTGGAAAATGCACTGCCTCATACAGAAAACTGGCAGGGAACTTTTTCTTGTTATTTAGAAGAAATTGTCAACTAGATGAATAGGAAGGCTTGAGAAATCCATTAGAAGGTTCAAAACTAGTTGGTTATCTCACTTCTTTCTTCTACTTCTGCACTTTGGCATGAGTCAAAGAGATTTCTGTTATCATTTAAGAGTCATGGCTAAATGGAGGAAGGCTGAACTTGAAAATCGAATCATTTATCTACAGACTTAAACAACGTTGAGAAATTCTTCCAGTTGCAAAGAAAAAAAAAAGGAAGCTCTTCTCTCTGCAAAAAGTGCAAACTTTACAGACAGTAAGAGAGAGCCAGCAGTAATCTATTCCAATAGTATTTGAGAAGGCATATGTTTATGGCAAAGTAATTTCAAGGCATCACAAAAGATAATCATAGGAGCTATTTTAGTCTCTAATATTTCACAATCTACATCACAGCATGACCCATTAATATACCTAAGTTGTAAACTGTTCTCAAAGTTCCTCGCACTCCGTTTCTCTCAAGCCCCTGAGCAGAATAGCTTTGAATGAAACAGAGTGAAGAGTCTACTGTCGGGGATTGTATGAGATGAAAGAATGGAATAGACCTTTATTTGAAAGAGCAGAAGAAAGAGCTATTGAAGAGATTTGTGTTACACCAAAGCCTTTTTAGTAGGAAGAGGTTTAAGTAAACATAAATGCACTTTACAGTTCTTTAATACTGCCAGTGTGAGAACCAGGCCCTCTTCATTGTACAGTCTCTTAAAAGGTTTTAATATAAGAATTGGAAGAGCTGTATAGAGAGATGGAGTACATTCAAAGAGATAGAAAAGTCAACTCTTTTTTTGCCTACTCCTTCAAACAAAGGTCGCTCATCCATTCTGATCTAATTTCCCCTTTTGTTCTGCCTTAGACTGCAGCGTGTTGCTTCTCTAGCCCCCTCCAGCCCCCCTTCTAGGCAGGCCTCATTTGCCTCTTTTCAAGTCTGACCTGGAACATGCCAAAGCTAACAAACATCTTTTCCCATTGACTTCAGCAACTGCTATGTGAGGTCCTTAAAATACCGTTCTGATCTCAGTCCTACTGGCTTTGCATTGATTTAAATTCATTGACTGCAGTGGAGTTTTGGTAATCGTACTGTTGTAGAATAAGAACTAAATCAAGGCATCAGTGGCAAACGATGAAACTGGAAAAATAAACTTTGGTGTCAAAGTCCACTTCAGCTGGGGGTTGTGCAAATATTCTGACAAAAAGCAAAGCATAAAGGGAACAAGGAAAATAAACTATCTAGCAGTTGTCCCAGCGCTTTCAGGCACTGGTTCCCGTGATTCCATGAACAACAGAGAACTGAAAATATTTACTAATCCCTTTTTGAATGATTCAACCATATTCAGCTGTGATTCTTAAAGAGAACACTCACTGACGTGTAATTTCTCATGTGGAGGAAATCTACTCTTTATGTCACCAACAGGTATTTTATTTTACTTTCATGAACTCTGTGTCAGCAGCATGAAGACATTTCTTATCTGCAGAAATTCCCGGGAGAAGTTAGTGACACAAACAGCGGGAGTTTGAGCAGCAGCAAGAGCAGAGGAGCAGCGTGCTCTTCCCATGTTCTCTTGGTGGTTCTGWTGACAAGTCTTTGGCATCATAGGATGCTCGCTGGAGCCAAGAGACCATGGGCAAACTTCACTGTTTCTATTTTTGTGGTTTGTAGGGTTTTTTTAACAATTTCATGCTCCCTTTTCTGATAGAGCAAAGCTGCGGTGCCTTTGTAGTCAGACCTTTCCTTGTTGACTTTCCAGAATATTACATTACTCGGCCAGATCTGTCTAAGTGCTTACGAGGATGTGAGCTATGTTATTTACCATAAAACAAGAGGAGAAGTATACGTAACACCCCCCATCCCCCTGGCTGCTTTGGCATCAAGGGAAACATAGATTAATTATGAGTCCTGTTGGCTGCTTGACAGTAAAATCCTCAAGAATTAACTTCTTCAATAAATTACTGAAATGTGAAAATARTTCAGTACAATCTAGGAATGCCTTGGCATTGCAATATAAGGTTAATAGTAATTCCTTGCACTTTCTGTTCTCTGGATGAGAGGTGCTTTATAAATATAAGAGGACGTTTACTTCAAAAGACTCAACTTGCTGGGTGCAAAGCACCTCTAAGACTGTAGCACTCTGGTTGCACTTTTCTTTCCCTTCTGTGGCAAATACGTTTTCAGAGACTCCACTGTTCCCGGTTTCACAGTTATTGCCATTTCCATAACACTCTTTCGGTTCTGTTGATTCATCTGACTGTATGGCCACGCTTTAAACCTGATTTTGCGAACAGCTCTGTTTTAAATATTCAGATCTGCTTCACGGTGGAGGCACCAAATAGCTGGAGCGACCCTGCTGTGGGAAGAGCATTTTCTCTCCAAGGGGAGGGGGTGACAGGGAGGAGACACAGAGTGGAAAGCAGATCTGCTTCCCAAGGAGGAGCAGCATGCAAAAACAGCCAAGGGGGGCAACCAGGTGCACCGTGTGCTTAAAGTCTGTTTTATGTTTTGATGCTTAGCTGGCAATGCAGAGATGGAGGCTTTTAAAGATAYAGATCAGCATCTCAGGGGTTTTGAAGAGCACCTTGGCATATGAGGTGCCTAATTCCTGTTCACCTCAAGGCATTAAACACCTCTGATGACCCCTCTCTTCTGCAAGTATGCGCCCCCACGTTCCAAATGTATCCCCCACTCTATTTGCCTTATTAGTTTTAGTGATTTTTTCCCTGCACRTGCCTACCACCTCTGTCTCGATCTGTGGTAGCTAGGTGTGTGCTGCYTTTGGGAGGCTAGTAGTGTGTGCAACATGAACGCTAAAGAAAATTAATACATTAGCAACAACTGAGAGAGAAAAATGCTGATGTTCTGGATGGCACTGGTAGTAGCTTTTATTTGCTTTCCAAACATATTTGCACAGAAGTGTTTTGCCAAGAAAGACAGTAAAAAGGAAAAAGAGAGAGAGAGTGTTAAATATAGAATGTATTTCTACATTGTGCTAGTATCATCATGAGGACGTGGGTCATCCAGGCAACAGAAACAATCCATGAAGATCTCTGAGCTGAAGCCTGTGGTATGAATAGCAAAGCCATAAAGCAACGGCTGCGGTAAATGGTTTGTGACCAGCCAATTGCCAGGGCTGACTTATTCAAAGAATGGGTTTTGAATATATAATTTCAAAGTAGCTACATTCCTAAAAATCAAAGCCCGTACACGGTCATTTGAAAAGAGATAAGGGAGCTACATAGACCCACTCGTTCCCCACAAGCAGCTCACTTAGGGCTCAAGGTGCATAGCCTTTTCCGTGTTATGCAGCTGGACAAAGGAAGAGCATGGCRATTAAATGATTTGTCCTTGTTATGTATGCAGAGGACTGAGAAAAGCACATCAAGGACATGTCAAAGCAACATGTCCATCTACCAATGCAGAWTTTTTTCCCTGTGATAGATTTCCCTGTTCAATTCCAGGTAATTTRAGCTATAGGACACTTGAATCTCTTGGGAAATGTGAATACGAGGCACCTGACAACCACATTATTTACTTATGCTGGAAGASGTCTGCTATTCTTTTAATACAAGTAACATTTCCCATGTCTCTGTGCAGCAGGGTTTTTTGCAGCAGGGATTTAACCTTCATTTTTTAATTTAAAGAACAAGGCTTTATGTCTACGGTAAAAGATTGAGCTGTTAGTTTATACCATCTCAAAGATTTCAGTCACTAGAGGGTGACAGAATCATGTAAGGGAAGCACAGACTATCCACTTAACAGCACTCCTCATCCTAGCTGATAGCTATTGAGTTAGCAGCAGGTTGTGAAAAATTTTCACATCATTACATTAACGAAACAATTTCATTGACAGTGATTGAGCCAATCTGTTCAGCCCTGACAGTGAGAAATCTCTTCTCTGCCTGCAAGGGCAATTTGTGTAATTATACACGTGTCAGTGAAATGAGGTGAGGAATAAATCAGTGTCAGTGTACTAAACCACGGCCCGTTTCTTCCATCAACATGAAGCGAAGTATCTTCTTGTATTAATATCCTTTACATTTATTGCTATCTTTTAGTCCTCAAATCTCCTACCTTGTCCATAGAGGGTTAAAATTCTCGTCTTTTTAAAAAAAAAACACCTCATTTTTCCATCTGTTACAGAAAAATAACCCCTCTGTCCCATCTGAGAATATTGCTGTCCAAAGCAACATTGCCAGGCTCCAGGACAGCGGTAGGATGGAGAGATGAGAACTGTCGCACCCTTAACCCACTTCTACCAAAGCAGGTGATAGCTGTCACATACTTGTATGCTCATATATCCTCTAAGTCCTTATTTCTGCAGGAAAAGAGCCAGTAGACCCAAGACGATTATTGTTCTTAAATTTAAGCAGTGTGCAGGGTTTAAAGTACTTGGAATAAACAAAGAGTGTAAAACACAGGCTTATTGAGACTGCATCTTAGAGAAAGCTTTGTAAATAGCCATCTTTTCCTACTCACCTTCCTCTAGATACCTGTGCCATACTGATAATGTGTATTGCCAAAACTGAAAAGCCCTTTTAGTCACAAACTGGGCAGGATTCTTGTGTTTTTCTTATAAGATCTCGCAATGGACCCTGATTTAATTTGGTGTCTCTGGATTATACTATAATGAAAATAACTGCATAACCACTATGACAATTGCAATAGTAATGCTCCAATTACTGTAGAGCTCTAAACAATCATCACTGCAGGGTTTTAGAAGCAGACCTGGTACAGTCAATAATCGTTTTTAAGACATAGTGTTTGATTCTCAGCATATGGTAGTCAATGGAAAGCTTCCCAACTATTTTCATTAGGTCTGATCCARTCTCTTTCCATCACCATTTGAGCATGGCTTTTGAAAAATATACTGAACAAACACTGCACTTTACACCTTGTGCTTAATTCCAGTCAAGTGCAGGGTTTCACAACTAACTTGCCTGCAACTAAAACTGCCAGTGGGATCCTCCTATACATCACCAAAAATTGGGTGCTTCTTTTAAACTGGCTTTGCACAGCAGAATATTTTATTTTTAGCAAGGTCAGAGTAAGTCCAAAGCACAAATAAACCCGATTTCTCTAGCTCCGATAAATGAAATAGGTATCTTGCGAATGCCAGCGCCTCCTTTCTATGGACCAAGCGATGGTGGGTTAAGACAAGGTCCTCTCATSGGTCTTTGATTAAAACATGAACCTGCAGGCTGCTTCCTACGCTTTCTTTAGAGGGAGGATGCACAATCTCCCTCTGCTGGCTGCTGAGGAGGTTGGCTGCTCTTGGAAACTTCATCACCACTCTTTGTGGGAAAAGGTAAAAAGTTATTAGCAGATTTAGGGGAAGTAAAAGAACATAAAAAGCTGAAAATGGGTAGCCAGTATTAAAAACTAAAATAAAACTAGGTTGGATGGCTTAAASCATTTAACTGGGAGATTCAGCAGTAGATGCAGAAGAGGACAGCAAACTTCAGTCTGTACAAAACCCCTGAGGAGTGAGTGCCATCCAAACACAGCTGAGAGTTTTCCACCGTTCCCTTGCCTGTACTCTCACACAGGAGGAAAGCACACAAATGGTAATGGCCCACTTTTTACAATGCTATAGCTCCAACGGATGGATAATCAGGTAAGCCATCTAAGAAGTGACATGTAAGAGAAYTGTAAGAATGCAATAGCTGTTTCTAGTCTAGAAAGGAGAAAAAAAATTCATGACCCGTTGGGTGACTTCAGAGGATAATTTTATGCCTCATCACAAAAGATCACGAAGGCCATTTAGGGGGATTGAGGGAAAAGAAGCAGGCATTTTCAGAAATAAACATTCTGTATTACAATAATGAGGGTTTGTTTGTTTTGTTAAGAAACAAAACAAATAATCAGCTGAAGTTCAAAACTCAAGAGCTTAGGAAAAAAACTTATTTTCCTCCAGTAACAGGATTTCCATAACTGACCACTGCTGCTCCCTACACCTTCCCCTCTGGCATACGTTCTAGCTGTTGCAGGTTTGGGCAGTGCACTGACTTACTTCTCATGGCAGTTTGTAAGGTCCTGCCTACTTGCTGCATGTTACATTGGCCACCGTACTAAAGACCAGCAGAAGTGCTCTGCGCCTTACTCTTCAAAGCSAGTCCTTGGACTTGCCTTTACTGCTGTGTAGTCTATCTGCATCAAGGGTGAATTCTACCCTGAGAAGACAGCACACAAAGGGTGGGAAACGAATTCCCCTGGGTTTCAATTTTAATATATTTGTTCCTAGAAACAGGATTTGCAGAGCTTTTCTTGGGTCTATTTCTGATCAGCTGCTGTGAGAGCTTGTGTATGGCCTGACCAGATGCCACCTCATACCAGAAAACAGCCCAGAAACACAAAACACAGTGTCCTCCTAGATTTTCTAATATCCTCTTAACAACTAGGGTGTTTAATGTTTGCAATGAAAAAAATTTCAAACAAATCTAYGATTTCCTCATTTATCTCTCTTTCTGTTTGTACTGTTCTAATATGTGTGAAGAAGAGCTGTTGGCAGAGTTTTGAGATTGCAAATGCTCTGATTGTCTACAAACGAGGCACAGTGTGGCACTCACAAGACTTAAATTAAACTCTTCAGTAATGACACTGAGAGCATTTGACCAAAACAGTCAGTAATAGCTCAAAGGCCTCCAAGGAGCAAAGCATTGGTGTTTATACCCCAAAGTCTAYCCAAATTCAGCAACAGACCGAAGTCTTACTGGGTGGTGCCCAAGTGTGTAGCATATTCCTCTCTTTTTAATGTCTGCATCTCTCCTCAGCAAGTACAAAATGGGTGAAACAAAACTCTATTCTGGCTGGTACATTATGGAAACCCCTTAGATCTGATACACAAAAGTGACCTGATCCTGCTTTACTGAACTTAGCCTCAGACTTTTGCAGCTGATCTGATGAAACTTGCTAAAATAAAGCAGAAATTCTAGGGGTCACTGGAAAGGCAACCTAGCTTAATGAAACAAAAGAAATATAAAGTGTAGCAGTAAAGAAGGCCAAATTATAAAGAACCTGAATTCATTGAAATGTATGCAATTGATTTCAGTGGGAGCAGAAGCTGGCTCAAAATAGACTCCATTAATTAACAATAATGATAATTTGGCAGACTCCTAAGCCACAGAGGAGCAATCTATGCAATTACCATTGCAAAATCATCATAAATATTTGGCTGCATTTGCTGTATTAAATAAAAAGTCTATAGAAAGCTAATGGATTGAGTGAACGCTTTATGCAGAAGAGGGCCCGTGATTAAGTGCCATGGAGAAGAAACATGACTTCACAGAAGTCGATGGCAAAATTCCCACAGACTTCAGTAGGATGAGATTTCACTTAGTACGACTGTCTGTGAAGGTGGGAACATTTGCCTAATGCTAGCTTTGTCCCAGCACGCTATCAGCTCTGTGACCAAACTGGCGTCTGTTCCAGCTTGCCCAGACCTTTAGCTGAAAGCATCTGCTACCTTATGAACTGAATTCCTAAATCCCTCCTGTCCCAGGTCTGATTGAAATTCTGTGAGTGTGTGACTCAGAGCTTTAACTTGCAGCCTGGGGAAACAACAAAAGAAAAGGGAAAACAAAACTCAGTACTGGACTTGAAGTGATGGAAGAAGGCAAAACTTCCAGCTATTCTAAGGATGTTTTTGGTTTCCTTTGTTCCTGCTAAGTGTTAGTCACTTAGACTCAACCACAGGTGGAAAGAAAATTATTGCTAGGCTTCTTATTAATATAGATTGTTTCTAGGCTTAGAATCAAACACGTATTTAGGACTAGCTAATTAGGTGTSTATCTTGCGATCTGCTGTGTTCCCTAGAATGAGCATACTGATGTTGTTTCATTGAACAGGTCGAGATTGATATTTCTAACCTGGATAAAGCAGAACTTTTCACCTGACTGCCCTCAACCCAGTTAAATCTGGGAGAATGAGAGCCAAAACATCCTAGACACGTAGTAGTTACAGAGGTATGGCCAGGAACACCTCACCCTGCCATTTCCCAAAATCCACGTTAGCTCCCCTGCCAGAGTCTCCTCCATCAGGCTGTGCATCATTCAGTGTCTGGCTCATCTTTTGCAGCAGTAATTTCAGTGGGATGGATGATGCTATTACTCTGTATTGCTAATATAAAGTCTCATTTATTGCCTATCTCATTGGCACTGAAGGATAATTGAAACAAAGTCTTACAGTTTGGCTCTTTATAAATAACAGTCAGTAAGAGTGGAGAATTTTGTCTTTTGAGTTATAATTATGTTCATCTCTGAACTGTATTTTATTAAGCACATTTTATTATCCTCCCAGTGTATTGTAACTGCACTAGCGGGGAACTGCCAACTATATTGTTCACCAACTATGATTGACATGTGGTTTTCTACTGTGTGATTAAATTGGGGAAAATGAGAGAAAGTCCAATATTCCCAAGACTAGCACCTTCAAAATGCTCCTGGAATTCCTTTTAGCTAACCATAACCTGCAGACCACTGTGTTCCTTGCTGATGTTTTAACTGACTTTCAGGAACAATGCAATATTAATTAATATTTTATCTAAAACATTTGCACATTCAGTGGTATGACTTGTTTACTGCTAGATCATGGCAAAAAGTAAGGAAGAGAACCCTGTGACAGGATAAAATTCCTCATGCTACCACTCAGGGGGAAATCAAAAAACAAGGGGTCAAGAAATCAAAGAAATTTAGAGGTTGTTGATGAAGAAAATCATGCTGCCTTTTTGGAGGCTGTAAAGGRCTTTAAGAGAAGGAAGGAGAGAAGGTGTGGTGGCCATTGATATTATTTTCAGTCTGCATTTGGAGACAGCAATGCCTTTAGCATGGTTATTGCTGTGCTATGTAATAAAAGAACTCTCCATATCATCCTTCAGCATAGGTTTACTGTCCAGTATGAATTAWAACTAAACATGCTGAGACAGGCAGCAGAAAAGAAGGAGGGAAAGAAGGAAAAGCAGACCAATATTATAAAAAAGCTGTTTGTTAAAAGTAGTATTGATCCTCTCCCTCTGAATTTCTACCTACAACTTGCTCAAACTCCCACTGAAAATGTTTATCCCATTAATATATCTTCCTGTAATATATACTACCAGTTTATGACAGCTCGAGACAATGAAAAACTATGAACAATGCAGTGTGATCCCAGACATTACAAGAAAGTAATCACTCGTGACTGCAATGCAAGCAGTGGTGTTAACTATCTCCAGTACTATTTTTTGACCTCTGTTATCTGAAAGATTGCAATAAACCCTGTTCTGACCTTGCTTGTCTTTGACTGGAGAGGAAAGGCATTTTGAGACTGATTCTTCGGCTGCAGACAAACCTGTTTGAGTGCCTCATGCACTGAAATATCCTCACTCSTATGCACTGAACTAAACGACGTTTCACCCTACGCCCACCTGGCCTCCGGCTGTTAGGAATGAAAAGTGGGGTAGACCTTGCTTCTCAGTGATGTCAGACATGTAGGTTTGGGGGAATTTCCAGGATCATACAAGGAGGTACAGCTCCAAAGCCAGAAATGCTGCACTCTGAAATCCCCTAACAGGATTCTCAGACATGAACACATACAAGATGCTCAGAAGCGCCTGACACCCGTGCGGCTGTACTGACTGCCATCAATGGACGTTCTCCCTCACTGCCAGATCCCACAGGAGGCCACGAAAGCAAGAGCAGACCTCAATGATGTTGCAAGGCCAGATGCAAAGGCAGTCTGTAGTTTATGAACCCCTCRTGTACTACTCCAATGGGCTCTGTGAAATTAAGCCCATACTTTAGAAGAAAGAATTGATTACATCTTGCTAATAGTGCTCTGAAATGTCACAAAAATTCATATTGAGGAGGATAACATCATCAAGATAGTCTTGGGTACCGCCATTATTCYGTTATATCTACCCAAGAATGATGAGGACTTCCTAGCAAATCCTGCTGGGATGGTAAGGATTTGATATCTGGCATTTATATAGCTAAGCCATTCTCTTCAGCACTTAGACCTATGTGTATGCTCTCGTCATGGTGATATGTCTTGCTTCTGGATTCTAAAATGAGCAAGATCCTATTAGCAGTGGGAACTGAGCGTGATTGGCTAGAGAATTGGAGATGTTCCAGTTGTGCTAATAATACTTTTTGCTTGGAGACAATAACAATCCAGTTATGTTAATTTTTTGCCTGGCGCATACAGTGTGCGATGTACAATAATGTCCATAAGTGTTTTTATGAGTGCTTAACGCACACTTAAATTTTGCAAAGCAGCTGTCAGAATTAAATGCGTAACAAATCAGATGGTTAATCAGCATGTGAATACGTAAGGAACTGTGTCTGCGAACGAGGCATGCTATTTTTAAAACCCTGGGGAGCTCTGCCACCAGATGGCCTTTTTTGAGCTATGCGTATTCCTCAAAACAGTTTGGTTTTGGCRTTATACAATATCTGGTAACTTTTAAATACCTTTCTGAGATTGCTCATTCTGTCTCCTAGATATGCAGCTGACGTGGGCATCCTCACCTCGCTAAGGGGAGCCCTCATTTCAGGCAATTTAAGCCTTGTTCTCCTACGATATTAATGGCTGCAGGTGATTACATGTGGATGTTTTTGTACATATACCCGTGTTCTTTTCATTCCTATTCCACGTTGCATGTGTTGCATGCGTTGCAAGTCACCTAATATTTTAGGTAGGTATTAATCAAGAAGTTAATCCCAAAGCTGCAAGTAGTTAAAGATGCAAACTCTACTGATCTGAGGAGTTAAACGCCTAGATAGGGATTAAGTTCCTACATACCTTTGTGGCCCTGGGCATTAAACACCCGGTTAATTCATGGAAGCCAGTGTAAATAAACCACTTCACATCCTTAGGCTATWTGGAAAATTCTAACTGGGGTTTCGTCATATATAATTCAAACTTGATCAAACCATGTACAGGCTTGAGAGCTAGGATTTCACAAGAAAGTCAAAGTGCTGTAGGTGATAGCGCATGTTACCCCATTATTTTTCTTCCTGTGTCTCTGATGTGCTAATTCTTCCCCCTGTTCCTAAATAAGCAGAGGAGTCAACATTCACTAACAGGTGCATGAGGTAGATGAGCTAGAACAGAGAGGGTTTTCCACTTTTAAAAGTAAGTTCCTTAGTCTCTGAAATCACTGACAAAGTGCTCAGTTGTGTCATGTTCCACCTTCATGACATTATCTGCTAAAACTCATGTCTGCAGTGACACTGCTGTTAATGGGCAACGACACGATCTGCCTCTAGCAAACTTCCCCTGCATTTCAGGCTCTAGTCTGAACAAGACAATAATATTTACTTGCACTAAAACAATCTTGTCAAGAATGTTGAAGTTTCTTATGGCCATTAATTAAGCTYGAAAAATAGATACCAGCATTACTATTACCACTTCATGCCTGGCTGAACCTGCSCAGAAAGAGGTGAAGAGAGCAGTTTGATATGCTTGTGAAAAAAAAAAATGTGCAACAAGGAGAAGATGGTACAGAAACATTAATACAATCACCAGAAAACTTGTTTTCCCAGTTTGATCAAGGACTAGAGGCTCATCTCGCATCTGTTAAATACTCAAAATACACCACAGCATCCTATCAGTTATTTCTCTTTGCATTGAAATAACTACAGGAACAGGACTTCAGCATCTCATGGAAATACCATTAGCACTCATACTTCTAATTCTGGGATACTGAAGAATTTTTTTCCCTCCTTTCTGTGTTTTTCTTTGTTTCCCCTTTCTCCCACTGTGACCAGGAATACCATTTTTGTTGCRTGTGGTACATGTGTTCCCACGAAAAGTTTGGGTTTTGAGAAGCTGACWTTTTCCAACGGAAACCCATTTCATGAGAAAATCTCCAACCAGCCCCTTCACCAGCTACATCCAGTGTGACTTTCGTGGGCCCGGATCCAGCAGCAATCACACAAGTATCAACAAAGCTCATTCCATGGACCTCACAAGAGAGATCCTGACGGCAGGATCTGGCCTACTAGAGGGGTGTTACTGGGTTCTGCAAACTTATTGCTACCAGCTGTTTTCAGCTGGGCATCGGCTGTGTGTATCATACACATCATTGTATTAAGTTCTGATTAAGCCAATAYCTCCTGCAGAGGTACCCAAAATCCACCTTAGGCTTTGGTGGTGGCCTTCGCAAGCTAATCCCGGCTCAGCCTGCTCCTGTACAGAATATTTATTATATAAATTTCTACCTTATTCTGGCCTGCTACAATGCTCTCCCTGTGCGGCCAGGGAAGGCTGCCTGTTTTATAATAAATCTCCTCTCTCCCAGTGGATACAGGTCTAAAGAAACCACTCCAGAAACACAACATGGAAAACGTGTTATTTTGTTTTTACTGACAATTCCTGCTAGCTTTCTTCCGCTGGGGAACATATGGTCCCAGATTTGACTCTCAGCTCAGAGCAAAGAGCAGCAGATTCCTTGAAGTGCTCCTGAAGATAATTTGGCTTCCTATAGAATTAAATCAATTGCAGCATTAGTAAGSCTGGCAGGACTTTGCCACGGAGAACGGCAATATTACTGCTGAATACAAACCATATACACAAGCCACACTTAGCCAGCTACKACTCCCTTCATTTTTAAGCTCATTTGATGACTTTGAGGAAAGATAAGGGAATCAAAGACTGTAGGCATCTTTGGCTCATTCTTAACAATTTCAAATGGCCAAAAGGACAGAAGAAAGGGAAGAATGTGTAGGGATGAAAATGCTGCATGGCTTTGGGAAGACAATATTTCATCTGAATTAAATTAAGTGGGATGAATTTCAATTTGATATTTGTGGCACAGCTTCTGACTTTATTGAGGGCAGTCTGCTTTATAGATTGCATTGATTCTTCAGTTTCCCGGAACATGCTTTCCTTTCTAATCGTGAGTGTGCACTGTAGCAAAAACARATTCCAGTTTGCTCTTCATCAGCAGGCACACGCAGTACAAGAAAAAAAGGCAGAAATTCCCATCAGTGCACAGCAAATGCTTTCTGCTGTATTTGCAAAAGAAAAGTCATTGTCTAGAAATTTTCAGCACAAGATTCTGAGAAAGAAGAATGATCTATTATATATACAAAAGTCTGCAAAAACGACAGGMGCTTTTGCTAAATTTCTTATTTCTAAATTTTGTCAGAAAAAAGTTCTACATTGCCTCACTATTTTATTATGAAATGAAAAACAAATATCAAAGTGGTATTTCTTTTAGAGTTGTAAGATAAGTATAGTTAAATACATTTTAAAGGCAAACATGGTTGATCGATCTGTATTATTTTTCCCTAGAGTCATTCATATTTCATTTTCTTCTTCTGGTTTTGATCAGGATTCTTTCCTTAATGCCCAATATTCTTAAAGGGAAAAGAYGCTCTTATCCATATCTAGCAAGCTGTTCGCTGCAAATCAAAAAGGAGAACACAGTTCCCTTCCGATGAACTCTGATGATCATCCCAGACCTATTCATTTGGGCCATAGTTTTGGCAAATACTCAGATGTGAAGTAGACTTGTAGTGTTTGGAAGTCAAAGTCAAACACAAATGTAAGTACTTTGCTGGACAAAGACAGCTCAGGTACATGCAGAAAGCTAAGATTAACAAAGACTGGGGTGACTCCTTGCTACTGCATTAAAAATAGGAATACTTCTCTTTCAAACATTTATTTAGTTTTTCATAGTACAGAACTGGAACAGGGAAAGAGCAGTATTATCTATCAGTCATACGCCTCTCAACATTTTGGAACAGCACATGTTGTGCACTATGTATATTTACCTATTAAAAAAGTCCAAGGATTCATTTTTTTTCTCTGACATGAAAAATGTCAGCACTAAAAGATTAGAGTGTCTCTGTGATTTGCTTGCTAAAGTAAACATGAGCCAATACTGTAACCAGATCACATACTTGTGGTAGAGTAAACTGACTAATTTAATTTTCAGCCACACTGAGAAGCAGCAGAAAGTGCACCAGGAAATAGCCTGAGCTTTCTTTAGTGTGGGAATGAAAATGCATGTGAGACAAATGGGCTTGATGGGGATTTTTGGCCTCATTTTACCTGTCTTGGCCCTTGGGATACATCAAGAAGAATAGTTCCGAATGAGATTACAAGGATTCTGCAGACAAGTAATAAAATGGATTTCTATTCCTTCCTCATAGAGCAGTTCAAGGAAAGCCAAATGACCAAATAACTGCAGGAGAGTTACACCAGGAGGTGGGCTCAGTTCAGTTTCCAGGCTTTTCCTCCAGTCAGTGCGGYTGATTCGGTTCTCTACTCTCAGACACTGATTTCAGCAAAAAAAGGGAACAAGTTATTGAACTGCAGTRCTATTGAGAGGCTGGCTCCAGCCTCCCCACCGCTAATTTAAACAGGGAATCAATTATTTGTCAGCTGTGACTTACCCATCTTCTCTTGCGTTTGCAGCTAGGCGTATAGGATTTTCTGGGGTTGCTCTTTTACTGTCAATTCAATGTTCAGATCTAGCTTTGACTCAGCTGCCAGGGACGGGAGAAAGGTGATGAATCAGGAGGCTTCCRAGTCATCCTACAGCATATTAGGACTGAGCTCCAGCAACAAGACAATCTGGTGCCGGAACAGACTGGAGCAACAGCGTCCCACACCCTTTCCACACAAGACTTGCCATTTCAGAATACAATCCCATTCCAATAAGTGATTCACAGCAAAATACGCAGTATCTTTGATCCTGCTGACTGAAGAAGTGACAAGTAGCCTTGAAAGACATCACTTCCTTAACATGATTAGAAGTCAGCAGTAAACACTAATGCTCTGCTTTAAGTCCTATTTTACAATGCTAATGACTTCTTCATGGATCTGTGAGCAGCAAAGTAGATTTTGAGGGGTGGGGGTTTTTGCAAGATTGTGGTCAGATTTTACAAACTAATCTCCAATAATTTCCATTTTAAATGACTGTTACTATCTATTTTTACTATTGTAGCATCTATGCAACCAAAATAGCCCACCACCCTGCCATTGCATGAGGTGCTGAACAAAACTCACAGTATGTACTAGAAGAACACGACCTCCATCAGTTTAGGAAAGGATGTTTCAATGCCAAAGCATCATGCTGTGGTCACACAAAAAAAATCCTTTCTATCCTTGGATGCAACTGTTTCATATAACAAGAGTTTTGTTGAATAGATAGTGTTTATCTGGGAAGACCCCTTAGTGGAGATTGTAAAGGAATTKGAGAGGCTTTTACCAACCTGAAAGAGCCATGCTACTCGCAGAGTTCATTGCAGCCTGGGGGTAGGTTTGGGGGGAATGCAATTAGTCTGTTTCTGACCCCTGAAATTTGGTCCATTGCCATCAGGAGGAGGCTTCAGAAGGAAATTTTTTTGAAAAAAAAAATATTTCAGGTACTCAACATAAAGACATTTGACAATGAAGACCTCAGTATTCATCTCCCTGCTACAAGCAGGAAAAGAGAACCTGGTGCCTAAAGCTAAGTTATGTTTTCTGGGTGTGGTTAGATGCAGCACGGAAAGGTAAGTTAGAGAAAAAGAGCAGCACTGTCCTGCAGCAATAATCAATCTTTGCAATTCCCCTTCACTAAGCATGTGTATGGCGGCACTTCCAGCCAGGCCTGGGGCTCCACTGCTGCCCAAACACATGGCAAGAGACCCTTCCACTCCAAAACTCTTCGGCAGTTKAAGTGCAGGAAGGGAGAAGAGCAGTACTGTCAGTCCCATTGCACTGACTGAAGCGTGAAAGGCCGATACGCCACGTATCTTGGCTAAGGTCATGCAGGCAGCTTTCAGCAGACACGTCCCTTGAGTCCAAGCATTTTTACTTYGAAGTCACAGGAGGTCAACTTATAAAACACGCTCTTTTCCTCACCAGCAGTCCATTCCTTCCTTCAAGCAYGTTTCTGTGCATACATTCTGATTTAACTGTAAAAGACAGAGAAGTTTGATAATAATGGGAAATGCAAGCTGAAAATGGCACTTACCAGCTTACTCTGTGTAAAGACAAGCATAACCACAAGTAAATGGACTTAAAAATACAGGCTAAGAGCACACAATGGATTTAAGGCAGATGGTAGATAAAGTATTCTTTTTTTAAAAAATAATAATGACACCGGAATGAACACTTCCTGCTCCCATAGCTCTCCTGCTTGGACATGCGTTGCTGCCTCCTTCACTTCGTTCTCCCTGCATCACAGAGGTGGCACAGAGAGGCCAGACATCTTTCCTAAACAGAATGAACAAGAGAATCCAAAGTAAATCCAAACTTTATTATATGACTCAGACCAGCAAAAAACTAGCTAGGAAAATATGGAACTTGAAAACATACRCACAGTTCAAGTCTTATCTGCCGGCTATTAAGTGACACAGGACCTTCCACAGTGGGAAAGTTCTGATTTGATCTTTTCTTTGGAAGGTCTGTGGAAACACTCAAAACATTTCATTGCAACTTCTCTTTTGCACGAGACTGCAATATATTAACTGACGACAAAACCAATCAAAAGTTCCAAAATACTTCAGATCGAAAATATAAAAATGGGATGCTACCGCTTCACCAGAGCTCCCCCAACCACGAAGCAACATTCTGCCAAAATAAGTTCATTGTTCCGCCATGTCATTATGAAGAAAGTACATACCGCAGTGGAAGATGGTTCCACCTGTGTTTCTCCAAGAGTCTGTACTAGTCRTTTTTGAACATCCTACTGTTCTTACAATGCAAAATTCTACGTACGTTGAGTGGGAACTAAATGAGTCACCCAAWTTTTGCTGTAATTTTAATACCCTGTTATTTTAATGTCCAAGCATAAGCACAATTTGCAACAGTCTTCAAATCATAGATGTTCTTTGGAGGCAATGCTTACAAAACAACTTAGCTGAACAAACAGAAAGTTACAGTGCTGAGTTACTTTATTTGACTGCCTGTGCAAAGCCAGCATTGCACTGTATCCAGACSATGAAAAGAGAGAAGGAACCAAATTAATCTGGCTTGTATGGATCCCTGGATTTTTAATGTGAATTTCTATTTTACTGTGTTGCTTAATAGCAGCATCTTTTTTGGGAAATTTCCTGCTTTCCAAATAAACATGCTTTAATGTAAATAATGATGATGATAATAAAATTATGCASTTTGCATTGATGTTTTATCATTTTGCCACAGGGTTTCCAAAGAAGCTGGACAGAGAATATTCCCTGGAAGAAAAACAGCTTCTGCCCAGCCAAGCAGATCGCTCCTGCTGCAAAAAGGTGTAAGTCCACTGACTTCAGCATAGCTCCATGACTCACAGAAAGTGGTCAGAATTGATACTAGAGAGGAAGGCATGTTACTCTCGCTCATATAAAGAAACAGCACATTCTGTACCAGAACTGGTTACGTGCCCCAGTTGAGCTGAATTTCCCCTGGATAATTTCGTTACACCTTGGAATTCGACCTCTGGAGATAAAGCCAGTGCAAAGCTTTATGTGATACATAAATTCAATGGAAACATTCGTTTGGGAGCTCTGGTGATGCACTGTGCTGTGTGCTTGTCTACTTGCACAAAAAATTTTTTATACTACAAGCTCAATTCTTTCRTTTTATTTTCCACAGTTCTTAAGTTGAGTTTTGGGTCAAGCTAAAGAGGCTGAAGAGGCAGCACACCTATTTCCTGCTCCAGCAGTCCTCTGTTTTGGCATACAGCTCCTGTGCATGATCTAGTAACGGGCTGTGTACACATCTTCCCACATCCCTTCATACCAGTTGCCTCTACTCTACGCTGGTGAAGGTATGGAAATCTGTAGTTTCTCCCTCTACGTTTGTGACCCACCTACCCCATACAGAGGGAGTAYTTTTGCACCATATTTTGAACAGCTTTTATTGCTACTTTTCTTTTTCTTTGCTACTAACCATTTCTTAGGCATGTATTTGGCTCAGTTTTGTTACCTGTATTTTGCACTAATACAACTTTATTTCTGGTACAAAGGAGTTCTTGATTTTCCATTTATCTCATGTTCTTTTRTCACATTATTAGAAAAAGTTTGTTTCACTGAGTTACCTCGATAATTCAGCTCTTCACAACTGGAACATATAATGGCAGTTCGAAGTAAAACCAGACTGTCTGCGACCTGAAACAAACCAGGATAAATCAAAGTTAAGGCTTGTCCACCAAGTCCTCAAGTTTGACATGCCAATGTGTGGGAGGGTTTGTGTTCAACCAGTTGGGTTAAGATGGGTTTGGACTTAAGCTGCATTTAAATGCAGGAGAGACATTCTCTGTAGGTACTTGCTGGCTGTAGTCCCCATCACTTTCAATTAAGTTTTAAGTGATCTTGGCTCTCACTCTCAAGATGCATCTGGGCACCTAATTTCTGTTGATGTTGAACATCTGAGTGTTAGCCCCTTTTGGAACCATCACAAATTCTGTCTATATCTTGCATTAATACATTATGAAGCCCYTTAATTGCACAGTATTTAAAGGTCAAGCGGCAAAGTGTGAGCCACACAAGAAACTGGACAGTCTGCTCTAAGCACTAGGTGAAAAATTCCTTCCAGTAAYGGCATACTGGGCTCTGCATACTATATTCCTTGTTTGTTTTACAATAAATAAAACAATCCAGAATCTCTGATGCCTRTTCTCACACAAGGAGACTGCTCACTGTGCTCCTTTAATGACTTCCCAGGGGTGGCGTCAGCCCTGAGTTACATTCTGATCTCCTAAAGCACAGAGGCTTCCCTCTGAAAGAATTATCTAGTTTAATTGGCTTTAAATTAATGGAAGGAAAGCTTGCTCATTGCAGTCACATCAACTTAAGGCTTACAAGAAATTAATGACGTAACTGGGAAACGAAACAAAAGAAAAACTAATATTCTTCCTGCGAAAACATCAGTTTGTATTTCCAAATGTAATCTGGATTTCCAAATGGATACATTTCTGTTCCAAGTGAAGGAACAGCCGTCTGGCGTAAATCAAAATTTTCAYCATGAGTGGCAAGCTGACGTACATCAAGGAAGGGCAGGACCTCTAATCTCAGGGACTTTAGACATACTCAGCATCTTTAGGTGTGAGATTTTCAGTTTCCTCAAAAAAAAAAAAAGAAAACAGTGCAAGTGCAGGTTATTTATTTGGGTCTGGTCTGAATGGTCTTTGTTTCATTTCTGCTGGCCTTTAAAATAAAAAGGAGAAAACAGRAGTATATTTTAGAAAAGGAGTATATTTTAGAAAAGAAGAATGATGTGTGAAAAACATGAGGTGCAAACCATGGGCCAGATCCCATGCAAACTCACCAAGACTAACATGAGCTGTGAATGGTTAGCATTTCTTAAACCATTTCTGTTTAGCTGTCTAGGAGTAAAAACAAAAGACATTCATGGATGGAAGTTGAATCTTGCAACGCCTATCCCCCCATAACCAGGGGGGAGCTGTCTAAAACGATCCAGGATCCAATAAAATGCCTCAAGCCTCCGACATATGGAGATCTCTTTACAGATTTTATGGAGTCCCCTTGGTAGCTTATCGACATCTCTTCACTGATGGATTTTATGGAGTCCTCCCTTAATTACCCACCACAGCAAATTTATCCTTGCTGCGAGGCAGCACAGAATCAATGTCTTCATTACACAGTCAGGGAGTTGTGCACTGGGAGGTGAAGTGGCACGTGCAAGTTCCCTCCATCACAAAACTATATATTTTTGGGACGTGTTAAAAAAGGTGAATCAACTCCCATATTCACTGAGAAGTACCAAGTTATAGAGCAAGTYATCCAGACTGCATAGTCGAGATGCTACAGAAAATGATTTTAGAGGCACACGGATGCAAATCACTGTAATAAAAAGGATTATGGCTTGTTGAACTCCAAAGAGACGGATGGCTTTTGGCAGGACACACAGATTTGGAAACACGATCTCCAAATTCACATGGTGCCTGTCTACCTGGGAGATGAAACTCTTTTTTCACAGCTTGAATTTTAAATGCAGTCTGGACAACAGTCAGAAACTTCCAYGAAACAGTATGTGAATTTTGAAAAATTAGTGCTTGAGTTTTAGGTATCTTCTAGCAGCTCAGTTATTCTTTAATAAAGGTGGTGAACTACACAGAGGCCATTGCTGTCAACTGGAAGGGTTTGTGACAAGACAAAGAAGTGACTCATGAGCCTATGAGTCAAAAGGGCAAAAAATACCGGTTCTGTGGCTGCTCACTTCCCCAGTATCTCCAAATTGCTTTCCCAGGTGGCTTGCCTGAGACTTAATTCTGTCTTTCTCCTTCCAGAGCCCTCCTTGCTAAATTGTCGTCAGCTTTTCATGATCTACAACAAGTGACAGCAAGTGCTCTGCTGAGTCACAGTAAAAYGGTGTGGTGAGTACGGAGCTTGCTTCTGACATTGCTGATGATAGCAGATGTTTTAGAAGACAATGTGAAATTCAGAGTGTGGGAACCGAAGAGAGCCTAGGAAGAGGATTTTTTTCCCTTTACCTCCTACACTAACAAGGTAAAAACAACTGGGAGGGCTTAATCATGTATGTGGATATGAAATTGCCTGCAGGTCAAAGYTTTTGAGCTGCGGAGTGTTCAGCTCATCCTAGGTGCCACCCTGGGCCCATCCTGGSAAGTCTGCCACTGATGTTGGAAGGCCTCAGATTCTGCCTTCTCAGAGAAAAGCGATAGTCCTATGAGAGYGCCAGAAATGTCCCTCATGGACTGGAATCCCACTGTAGTAGGGCTCTACAAACACTGAACAAAAATGATCTAGACTAAAACATTGAGATTTAAAGATAAAAGTGTTCTTTGGGGTGCAGGGAATCTTGGGTTTCAGTCAAATGCTTTAAAAAACATACCATATTTTTATCTGTGGAGCTAGCAAGGTATTGCAGGCAGTATTTGACTCAAGATTAATTTGGCTGGTTCTAATGCTGTGTTAATGAATCTATGCAGTTGAGGATGGGAACTCTTTCATGTCTGGCCAGCTCAGAGCTTGGGTTTCTCCTTAGCCATCCATGATCCCAATTCTCTCTTTCTCTGTGCAGCTCTGTCTCTCTCCCGTGCAGCTCACAAGATGGTAAGGGGGATTTCTAGACAGATCTAATTGTGAAGTTTACAGATTCTTAGATTCAAAAATTTTATTTCTCCTGCTGAAGCTGCAAAGATGCCAACTGTCAAGCATTAATGGAGAACAAATTTGCTCAGTCATCAGACCAGGAGTTTCTATTTCTACTCTTAACTGCATAAACTGCTATTTGTTACAAGTTTGAAGTAATGTGGAGAAGCTTCACATTTGATTTGACTTGAAAATGCTATTAGCTATTCTGAAAGCAAAATCAACYACTCTCCTGAGAGCTGTATGAGTATAAATCAAAGCCTGTGGATGCTGTTGCTGCAACAGTGACAGAAACAAAATAGACATCTGGTGTGTTTCGCTATAATAACTTCTACATTCAGGAGAACTTTGAAGTGCTTCAAGAATTCCTACCCATAGTTACCTCAAAACAGGTAAGAATTAGATTCTTAGAAATGATTTTTTTCCACCTGGTGTAAATTTGAAAAGCACTGCTGAGTTCCAGAAGGGTTGTATTTTTATTTTTATTTGGCTGTTTCTGCTGTTAAATCACAGTAAGTTGCAGAAAATTGSATTAAATTGAAAGGAAAACTACATCAACGTAATCAGAAAATTAGCATCAATCAGATTCTTATTTGAACTGCAAATGCATGAGTCAGGAATAACACCACTGAAATTAATGACATTTTGGAGGTAATAATTTTTTTTTTCTACCAAAATCTTAAAAAAAAAAAAAAAAATACCCAAAACAAACTCTAAAAGGAAGTCCTAATGATGGTCCTAGGACAACTGATAACCTAGAAAGTGAACAAAGGAAAGCTGGTGCCAAACTGAAAAATAAAGCACCATCTATCTTTCCACCCCCACATACACACAAAACCACACACTTTTGTATTCATTCATGGCAAAGGGAAGGGAAGTCTCTCTCAATCAGTTCAGTGAGTATAATGCCAAGCATATTATTACACTTAGACTTGGTCCTTCCGGCTGTTGTTTCTTTTTTTTTTTTTTTTCTTTTTTTTTTTGGTGGAAAATTAAACATCTTGATGGGACTAAATAGGCTGTAATTTAAAACGAAGTTTCAGCCCATTAAGGTCGCGGGCCTAGAGCCACAATAAAGCACAGAACGTGAGTGGCGAGCAGCCGGCGCCGGGTGCTGAGACGTTACCGGGCTCGGGGGGGGGGGAGCGGCCGCCGGGGCCGGGCGCGGTCGGTCCGCGGGTGCGGGGCTCCCCCTCGTGGCTCCTCCGCCCGGCGCCGCCGCGGGGCCCCGCTTTGCTCCTTCGCAGGGCTGATCCGCCGGGTCTGGCCCCGGAGAGTTGGATTCCCCGCCGCCGTTGCAGAGCGAGGCTGGACTATTCCGACTGAGCTGGCAGGCTCGGGGGGCAGCCCCAGCCCCAGCCCCGCCGCCGGCTCTGCACCCGCGAAACTCCCCTTCAGCCAGCCACCCACCCACCGATTCTTTCCCCGAGTCGTTTTGTTAAGATCTCTATGCTTTACAAAGAGGCAGTAAACAGCAACCAGAAGCTTTTTTTTTTTGCTTCTAAAGCATCTCTCAAAACCCTTGATTCTGACTCRCTCTGTAGCGTGGAAGAAATCATCTGGAAGGAGAAGTTGACCATCACAGGCTGCAACCGTTGCTGACCTGATGTAACTGCCTTACCCTCTCACTACACCCTCTATTAGTCTGTACAGCACTTAGCCCCAAGAGGCCCATAACTGGGATACCTACTACCTTCTTCTTAGCTATGCGGAGTATAAACCACTGCCTCACGTTTTATGTCATCTTTACAAAGAACCCCGATAGCACAAAAATGCTGGAGTGTGAAAAAAGTCAGGCGTTAAATACTCAGTGTTTTCTATGTTTTATTTTAGATAAGAAATCTTACCAAAAAGGTACAAGGCAATGCCTGAAATGCTCTGTGCTTTTTTCTCTTGGCATTTGAATTAAAAAAGTCTCCATAAACTTAATGCATTCTGGTCTAAAAATAAGGAACACTCCTATTTGCAAGCAGTATGTATTGTTCCCCTCTGCACCCTGAACTAATTGGCGTATGTTTTACTGTCCTGAGGTTTTATTAATGAACAATATTTCATTCAAAGCTAATTAAAATCTCTAGGCAGACCACGTTTAGCAATAGAGATGCCAAATATGAAAGCAGAGAACAGGTGAGCAGACAGCCTAATAACTATAATTATTTTGTTGGGAAGTASGAAGAAGGGGGAATAAAGCCCACACATTAGAGACTCATAAATACAAAACAATTAAAGTTGTCAGGTATGTTGAGCCACCATAAGTAATTCACTGATGCTGCTTTAAAAACCTTGTTTTAAAGATATTATTCTGCAAAAGACATTTAGATCCTGTTCTCAGGGCATTGTTACTCTGCTGAGGCAGAAGAATCTTACATCAGAAGACTTCTGCTGGGATGAAAGGCCCCTCCCATAGAGTGAACTTGTTGGAGAMTGAGGGGCATGACACAAGTTTTTTCAATCCTTCAGTTAGAATGTGTTGCTGGGGAACAGAAGGCATGGACCAAAAAACTGCAGTCTATCCATTCCTGAATGCTCTTGGGGAGTGTAAGAGCTCATAGGAACTTAGAGCAGCTCTGGAACTTCTTAGACTTTTTCTTAGACTGCATAGGGAAGGAGGAAACATAAAATTCATCATAACTTCTGGCATGAGTCATCTCAGCCGGGAGGAATGCGGTGAGGTGGCTAGGAAGCCGTGACAGCTGGGGTGTGAGCACCATCTGCGGTCTGCCTTTTACAGACGGCACCAGGCTTCCCCAGCCTCATCTTGGAAACCACATTTTACTCACTTTATTGATTGATTTCTCAGCTTTCTTGTGAGAGGTTCCTCCTCTCTTATTTCCCCTCAGGCTTTTCTATCATGCAGAATTTGATTTCTTTCTAGCTGCTCCTTACCTGCTGCTGGAGTTAACCTCTGCCTTAATGCTTGGAGTTTGCATCTCAATCACATCTAGAACAAATCAAATCCCAAACGGTTTATGTTACTCCAGCTTGCTTCATTTTGTGTATCTGATTACCTCCCTCAGACAGTTGAGAAATCTTATACCTATAGCAGCTTATGAGGAGGGGAAAAAAATCTTTCTTCTTTACATTCACAACAAGAAGAAAAACTGGAGAAATGTAGATTTTGGAGTCCAACCTGTGAAAAAGTTTCATGTAGTGTGAGCTGGGACAYCTGAAGCTGCTTAACTGCAGACTGGCACTTGGAGCATCAGGAAGTCTCCTGAATCAGGAGTCAAGAAAACAGTCTAATTCAAAATACTCAGAGAACTTTGCCTCTATTGTAGTCCAATATGACATACTGTTACCGTTTGAAAACAGAGSCCTGTTATTCCATGAGCTAGAGAGGTTAAGAGGAGAAGTCTGCTTCCTGAAGAACATAAATATAAGAGGCAAAAGGTAAGAAAGGAAACAAAATAACAGACAAAAGCCATGAAATGCAGGTGTCTGAACACCTTTAAGGATCTGAACCTAGCTGTTCCCCAAACAGCCACAAAGGGAATTTCCATGTCATCTCTCATGCCCTTCCTCTCCAACCCCGCTCCCCGGTAGATCTCTTTTTGAGTCCCCAATGCCAGCCTTATTATGTACAGCCAGCTCTGGGCACCAGCCTGAGGAAGCATGCCGAGCTTTGCGTAGCCACGATGCCGGCTGAGCAAACGAGAACGTTCACAGTCTGCCACTGCTAGGTTTTCTGACATGTTTCTGTTTGAACTTCAGATAAAAGAAATAGAAAGGGAAATGTACTGAGGCTTCAGCAAAGGTTTCTCCATTTTGCTTTTGCCACTGTRTAATCTTGCATTAGCAGCTGTAATTAGTCAGTACCAGACCATCAACTGTTATTGAAGTGTCTGCGACTAATTTGACACAAGATTTTTATGGGGAYGAGCCCATTAACCTAAGAATTTACACTGACTATTCTTCTGAAATGATGAGTACAAGGCTCATCGCAACGGCATTTCTGCTCTCAGAAATGGTTTTAACATCAGCCGTAGCCATCAGTGTTAGAACAATTTCTCGTGCCTTCTTTTGCCAGTGGGAGGCAGGRATCCATTCTAGCAGGTCAGTTGATGAAGATGTCTCTGAACTGATCGCTGGAATTTGGGAAAGGAATCTAAATTTGCCCTTAAATCCTGTCTCCTGTTACGTTTATCTTTACCCACTGCGAGTAAAGTCAGATACACAGAATATATTGAGCTGAGTGTTATGTATACACACTGACATTACGTACAGGTGATGGAAAGCTAGAGCTCAGATTGCTTTGATAGGCACATCTCCCCTTTATAGGGCTCATSTCCAGAAGCAATATTGCTCTTTCATTGCTAGATGAAACTTCAGGGCCTGCTACGTCAAGCAGCTGGCAGGAGATATTTAGTATTACACAGGACTGAACTGCACTGTCCATGGGCTAGGATTTCATATGCTCTGTCTGCATATATTTTCATCCTTTAACATGTGTAAGGACTAAACCTCTCARTGTTAGGCAGTAGTTATATTCTCAAACTGGGTGGAAGGGTTATGATAGATAAATCCATTTAGAAGRAAATGCCAATCCTGGTCAAAATCTTGGCTGTTTGCAAAATTGATCCTCCTTGGAAAGCACGTGAATTTTCACTCATGCCATAACTTATTSTTTGAGTGTCCATCAATTAATGTCAAAACACCATGAAATCTCCAGAGCGGCTCTTGACACCCACTAGARTAAAAAATTAACTCACTAATGAGCAGTCACTTTGCCACCACAGTCCCCAAAATTAAYGATGATGGGGTGTTTAGGTGCAATTCATTAAATATAAATGGACTGGGCAGAACTAAACCTTATAAAACTTTGGGCACTATGGCCTCCCTGTAGGCAGGGACGGGGCCTCAGCCTGTGTGGCTGCCTGTCCCTGTAAGCGGGGCTTATCGTAGAATCATAGAATAGTTTGGGTTGGARGGGACCTTTTAAGGCCATCTAGTCCAACCCCCTGCCRTGGRCAGGGACATCTTCTACTAGATCAGGTTGCTCAGAGCCCCGTTCAGCCTGACCTTGAATGTTTCCAGGGATGGGGCATCTACCACCTCTCTGGGCAACCTGTGCCAGGGTTTCACCACCCTCAGCGTAAAAAATTTATTCCTTATATCTAGTCTAAATCTACCCTCTTTTAGTTTAAAACCATTCCCCCTTGTCCTGTTGCAACAAGCCCTGCTAAAAAGTTTGTCCCCGTCTTTCTTATAAGTACTGAAAGGCAGCAATAAGGTCTCCCTGAAGCCTTCCCTTCTCCAGAGAGAGTCTGGCACCCGCTGTGGAGCCCTTTGTCCCCCGGAGCCGCTCGACTCCCTGTGAGCAGGGCTCGGGTGCCTTCAGCCAGCGACCAGGAATGGCCCCTCTCCCCCTCCCTCCCCTCTTTACTGGGGGCTGGTTGAGGAAGACCTCTGCTCGAGGGGCTTGGGTGCTGCTTTTTGCTGGGGTGACGTCCCCCAGCTGAGGTTGAGGTCCCTGCCTGGGCTCCTGAAGAGACAGTGCTGAGCTACCGCCAGGATGGCCGGCCGCTCTCCGGGGGGGGGCTGAGCCCCAGGACCCCTGGGTGTCAACCCACCTGTAAAGCAGGGTCCAGCTCTGTGCGATTCCGTGCCCAGCCGGCAGCTTGCTTGGGGTGACCCCCTGCCACCCCCCTGCCCTGAATCTGAGAGAAGGAGCGTTCTGTGTCCCCCGGGAGCTGGGCTGCCCCGTACCGCGGGGGTCGGCAGGTGCCCCGGCGTCCCCAGCCTTAAGCTCTCCCGCCAGTGGGCTGAGCCCCCCGTAAAGCCGGGTGAAGATCTCTGGTGACAGCCTTTCATGCCCACCAAAATGAGCCCGCCTGGGACCGCCCGGCGTTGTGCAGCCCAAGCTTCAATCACGACGCCCACGCGGCTCCTCCCGTGCAGGCAGATGTGTCGGCAGTGCTTGCTGGTGAGTTGAGCAAAGRGCCATTTTTTATAACCAGGGAGGTTTGGGGGGCACTTGGGAGGGATGTATAAAAGGTGAGAGGTCAGAATAAATTTAATATGTAGTTTCTGATCTTCTGAAGTCCAGGATAATCTTCCTTGTCAGTAGGGCTTTTGATGTGATTAATCCTATCTTAAATTTGTATGCTGCTTTTCCAGAAATCAAGAGGTCCAGGATGTTTTACCCGCCATTACAGATACTGCTGCTTAATCTCTTCCGTGTCCTGGATGTCCGTTTCATTCTGTGTCTTTAATGTGGTTCTGTACTCTTCTCCTAATAAGCACAATGATTTCTTAATAAAATGCAATCTCAAACTTCAGGGGTTTTACTTAGCAACTTTCCAGCCTGTATCTGCTTTATTTCACACCAACCAATTGTAGTGTGGGTGCAATTTTACCTGTGAAGTGGTTCATGTTCTTAATATAAGTAGTTAATGCTCATTCTCAGATGGGTTTTTGTTACAGTCTTGTTTTCAGAGATACCGAATGCTCCCAGGTCTTCTTTGGAATAGGAATGCTTGCTACCTCTGAAAATAAGTTCTTGACTTTCGGTTGTTTCCAACGTGTTTTCTTTTGTCCATTTTTGTCCAAAGTCAAACAAAACGCAGAATTTCAGAAACACTTGAATGTAACCAATTCCCCTCCWGAACAGGTACTATTGCTTTTAGTTAAGTGTTCGGAAATAATACTAGTCTTTCAGCAGAATGCGCAATTTCAGCACGATTAGAGACAGAGACTCTTCTGAACCACCGTTAACGGTGCATGCCAACGAACAGCTTCGTGTTATYCGTGTTGCCGTTAGTTCTGTGCTGTCCTGCTCCAGCTGCTTGAGCCCCTGGAAAGCAACCTGGAAGGGAGCAGCCTCAGACGAGTATGACTTGCACGGAGGCCACAGCTAAGCAGTTTAGAAGCAGCAATAATGAAAGCTATCGAGAGCCTATCTGTTTGGGAGGGGGATTGAGGGGAATGACATTTTTCCTGGGTCTGTATGACATGACAGTCAAAACGTTTTCATTTCCCGTTGAAGACTCCTTTTACCAATTCCTTTGTCCCCAGCCTAAAGTGGGGGGTTTAAAGGCTAATGTTTCAGAGCGTTCCTTCACTTATAGGTTACCTGGTGGATGTATTTAAAATCCAATAACCCAGTATGTCTTTTTTTTTCTTCTCCAACCCCTTTTTCATCTTGGATGATGATTTCTCTGCACTATGGCCTGGTTAGCTGTGAAAGCAAGGAGGCGTCCTGAGTGAGATTAAAGATGATATTTTGGTGCCTGGGCTGTGGGTACACACCTTCTTGTGCTTAAAGTCCATGTGTGTAGACACCTGGCTGCTTCTGTGTTTGGTAAATTCCACTTGGTACCAATTGCATTTTAAATACCTATATAACTTTGAGCTCAATCAGCAATGTTTTCTGGGCATCTCTGGGGTTGAATTAATAAATGACGCTGGTCATAACAATGAGCTGATTGTCCTGCGAAAGTAGAAGATAAACCCCAGCACGCACCCAACTGCAGGTAAATGCATTGGTTTGTCTTGTTCTCKCTTCTACTACGTCCCTGCTTATTCTACACATAGGCCTTGTTTGTGTTTTGAATCTTTTAAAAGGGGGCAATTGCTTGCTTTCCACATTTCACAGCCTGAGATAATAAAGTTTCTGAGACGATGGCAAATGGCTGGCTCCATGCTAGCTGTTTGCCTCATCATCTCCGAAGCAGGTTGGCCGTCAGGGACTCGGGCTTTGCAACGCATTGACAGGGAATACGGAGGATCTGGAGAATGGGATACGAGGATGATGGACAAACATCTGAACAGCCAGGTGGATGGAAGGGGAAATGAGTGCTAGTTACCATGGGGCTCCTTCCAATTCTATTTAAAGAACAAACACTTATTGACATTTGTGCCAATATATTACAAAATTGTTGGTATTTTTTTTCTTGAGCAGTTTGTGAGGGTTTGTCCAAATGCAATTGAATTTTACTGAAAGAAAACAAGATGACTTTAGCAATTAACTTTCTCCATGTTAATTGACTTCCAATTAACCTGCCAGAAATGTTTTTAATGTCAATGTCATGTTTAAAAATATACCTTGTTGCTTCAATCGATTGTGTAATCACAGTCGTCATCATCTGCTTTACCTTTGTGCTCGTTACCTGAATTGTCACCCAGAGTTGTTAAATCTAAAAAGTTCTCCCCTTAACGGTAATTAACATTTAACCAATTCATTTTAAATGTGTAGACTGAGATATGATTAAAACGTTATTAACTTTTGTAATGCAAAATGTGGCTCATCTAAAGCCTTGTTTTTCAGATGGAAGGCGTTGCACCAGGCAACGGGTTGCCGTACACCTATGGGTTTGGTTTGGTCCCGGTGCAGGGGACACTCCGCAGTCTTGCGGGTGCCCCTGTCTCACAGAGCAGTTGCGTTGGCAGGAGATGAGGTGCACACGCATGGGACCCCAAGGCTGACAGCTGTCAAAACGTCTGTGCCCACGGGTCTCATCCCCTCTGACAAATGGCGGTGGCTGTCTGCTGCTGTCCTTCAGGAAAGCAGCTGATTCGAGCAACAGAAAAGCCAGGTTTTGCTGATTTGCCTCCACAGTTTATGTAGGCATCTTAATCTTTGGGGGCAAAAGTAATTTGTGTTGACAGATCTTTGTAAGGTGTCTCAGGGCGAAGACTCCTGGGGTGTGAATTGTATTACCTTGTTTGTACTAGCTAGTGTACAGTCGGCGTAGCATTAAATACCGTGGTAGCTGACTATTTATATAGGTAGATTTCTCTTTATAAGATGTTAGTGGCAGAAGTATTATAATTATCCAGGGACCATATTTAAAAGTATGTAGATGCCTAACTATGGCGGTGTAGTGCGCTAAATTGTAGCTTGTATAGATCTTCAGATCTTCTTCGGTCGGCGGGTAGTGAGCAATTGCATTGTGCATGACTTATTTTGTATATTATTATTATTATTATTATTATTTTCCCATCCTTTTCTGTCCTATTAAACTGTCTTTATTTCAACCCATGGATTTTACTTTTTTTTTCCGATTCTCTCCCCCATCCCACTGGTGGCGAACGGTGAGCGAGCGGCTGTGTGGTGTTCAGCTGCCTGCCAGGTTGAACCACAACAGATGCCTAAGCCCATAGCCTTCAGTGACCTGCGGCTGATCACTTCATCCCTGACTTAAGTCTTATCCCCATGTCACAGATAAGGTTAAGTCTGTCTCCTTTAAAGGGCATATCATCTTTTCACAAGAGTACATATATGAGCGGCTGTAGGTACGTGAGGCCTGGAGGATGACATTGTGAAGAGATGTAGATGTCAAACTTCCAATGGCAGTTTCAGTCTGCGAATCTCTGGAGGAGGCCTTCGGCCTGCAGCTTGCAGATAACTCTCTGTTTGCATGGTTTAGTGATTTTTTTTATTGTGGTAAATATTTGCATAGCTTATAGTGTGGTATTAAAGTTTATCACCTTGGTTTTTTACTTTCAAATTTTGGAAAGTAGTCTCGGAATCACTCTAGCTATGTCATCTGAATCTCAGACAAAAAATGGCCAAAAAAAATGTTTGCCTTTTTAAACTGAGGTTTATAGCCAGATTTGCCCCTACCTGTGTATATATATCTCTAAATGTATCTATGTGTTTATGTATGTGTATATATATATATATATATATGAAGTCCAGATGTAAGCAAGGCAGGTTTCATTACCAGGTCCTACACACGCCGACACCATCCCTGCCTCCCTGGTCTGTTCCCACCAATTCATTCACTTCTAAGAGTGAAGCAACGTTTTCTTTCCAAAGGTGACCTTGGAAATGCACCTTCTGGAATGTGCTCCTGAAATTTCCACCATTCTTCAAGGAAGTAGTAAAACAAAGTAGCGTTCCAGCTGTTCCTGTATTTCTGCAGATTACAGATATTATTCTATTATGCTTATTTGAACATTGACTTAATTTTTAATTAGGCTCCTGTGCCTAATTGCTCGGGAAATACACTTCCTAGTAAAAAATATTGCTCCTTGCTATTTATAAGAAGCTAAATACCTCATCACAAAAACACATTGCATTCTATAAATGTCTATGTTATAGCTCATTAGGCTGATATTTTTAAGTCATTTTAAATAATGTGGTTTTCTCTTTAAAGCTGAACAGAATAAAGAATTTGCTTTAAAAGGGAAAATTAAATCATGGAAAATAATAATTTATTACTCTTGCTCTGACAGGCTAGACATCAGTTTGGTGTTGTTCAGCTAGTACTGTGATGGCGTTAAAAGTTGCATTCCCCTCCCAAAAGAACAAATGAGTTTTGATTTCTCTTCATTAAATGCATCATTAATTCCTTCTCCTAGTTTCTGTTTGTTTTCCCTTCCATACTCTCTTGTTCCTGTAAATTTAATTCAGGCAGCGCATCCATCACATTCTTGTAATTAGCACCTGGAAGTATGAAATCTTCCAGGTATTATCACTCCTGTACGAGTGCTGCGAGATGGACAGGTCTATTTGCCACAGAACTTTGGGCTGATTCTGAAAAGGCCTTAATATTTTGGAGCTTGAGACTGAGCAGGAAGGCTATGGGTGCTTTTTTCAAGTTCTAGCCACTAACCAGGCATTTCCCACTTTTTTATCTGGCCTTTGAAATTTCCATTGTGATTCTTTTTTCAGCGATGGAAATAAATGCAGCATTGCAAGGACTTGTTTTAGAAGAGCTATTGCTTTGCTGTGATTGTTTGGATTAGGTGGGGTCCAGGACAGAACCGTGTTTAGCTCCTTGGAATTTCAGCTTTTAAAGAAATTAGGTGCCCRTCAGTCTGCTGTTCACTGAGCAGCCAGCTGGTGCCTGAGTTAGAGGATGCGAGGATTTCCCCCTATGGCTTTGCAACTTCAGAGAATTTCTGCTCCAAGTATAATATTGTACTCYGATTCATGTTGATGAGGACGTGCCCAGCCGTAAATATGTGGCTGTGGAAATAACCACATGTTGAGTGCTGGTTGAATTGTGTCTCCGATCTGTAAGGACGTTACTGCTGAAGACCTTTGACTAATTTTTTTATTGTAAAAAACCCAAAACAAAACAGCATACTTGGCTTTCTCTGGCCTTTTTTTGAATCCCCTTGGCCTATCATGTAGTTGGAAGGAATCTTTCTTTTGGCCTGAAAGTACATTGTGATTGAACTGGGCATTATTATAAGGCATCATATTTATACATCATATTTGGGAAATCCAAGGTGGTACTTTACTGAGGAGATGAAAAGGATAATGAGGGCTAAATGGGGCAGACCCTGCACAGACAAAACCCTTATTGCTCTAAATGTGAGCTTGCCTGATGAAGACTGTGTAAGCTTGCGTAGGTTTTCACTACTCTCATTTTTTTTTGCTTTTCCTCCCAGCTCTGAAGGTGGCTTTCTGTCTCAGGGCATGAGCACTAAATACCCTCCCAGATGTAATTGTTTCTAAAGGTGAATAAATAAATGGCAGCGTGTTGAGGACTATAGTACAGAGTAATGAGGCCATTGCGCTGCCTCCATTTATTCCTAGGAGCTTGGGTGAATTTAGGTTCTTGATTTAAGAAGCTGCACCCTGTGACTGCGTCTGGGTATTGCTGGACAAATAACAAATAACAACTGCTCTTCACCAAGCCCCAGTTTATCTGTCCAGCTGGGGTAATGATGCTTACCTASTTTATAAAATCCTTTGAGAGTTACATTTGTGAAGCTTTATGTAATAAGTGGGTTTGATAAATTACATCACAATTTTATACACGGGACTGAGATTCCATCCAACTGCATCACGCAAGGTCAAACAGCGTGTTTGGTAGTTGCAGTAGAGTCCTTAGCTGTCACCTTAGCCATGGGGATTTTTCTTTATGTGCTCTGTACTCCACTGTCTGTTCTGACCATGGAACAAGCCTTTTCTTTCGCTTCCCTCTGATTGCTTTAATGGTTGCTCTCATTCTCTTTAATGATTTTAAATCACTGCTTTTGATGTCTAGTTTATCTTCCCAAAATGTAGCACCCCTGACTGCATCAGATTCACTCCTTAATCCCCTTAGCCTCTCTGATCACTCAAGACTAGAGTTAGATAAACTATCTCAGGTAGCCTTTGACGTCTTTCAAGAAGGAGCTGAATGCCATAAAAGATCCATCATGCTTTCCTTGGTGTCAAAAAGGTTTTGCTATTAAAGATTAGGGAGGCTGGAGGTCACTCCAAATCACAATATTGTTCACTTTATAAGCCCATTTTATCCTGTCATCTGGTATTACRCTTTCAAGTTGTTTCTGACTGAGGAGTCCATGGCATATATCAATTTCTTGCCCTTCAATCCTTTTAAACACCAGGATTTAAGCACTGATTGATTCATTAAATGTCTCCAAAGTCAAACAATTTATCTTTTTCACTGTATTTTATTGTYTCTATTTCCCTGTGCCTGACTTAGAAACCTATAACACRACGSTGAGTTCTTATGCTCACTTTAAGAATCTGTGTAAATACAGGATATTTTTACATACATGAAAAGAGGCACCTGCACATGCTTTTATCCAGTATTCAAAATTGCAGTGTGCCTTACAGGAATCCTAGTGGCATTTTGCTTTGCTTTTATAGTATAATTTGTTTCCAGTTCAGATTTTCACCCTTGTTCTTTTATTCAGCCCTAGTTTCATTGTTTCACTTCATGTTTTTAACCCAGTTAAAATATGGGATATACCTGTATATATTTAGGTAGTTAACGTGCCAGAAATAAGAATATAAGAACACACAGTTCTGTTTRTATGCTAGTAAGAATCAACAGAGTTGCTCAATGCTTTGAAAATTGGCATTAGTGCATAGCTCCTGCCACTGCCTACCCACCCCCTGACCTTTTCCACATCGACTCAGAGAGACCACACCAGGCTTGTGAATGGCATAAATACCAATATACAGTATAGGCTGAATTTACATGAGGTATGAGGCTTTCACGTGGATTTGAATTCAGTCTTTGAGATTTCTTCTTCCAGATGATGTTCTCTGAGTGGGCATTAAGGTATCAGGAGACATGAAAGTGGTGCTGCAGCCTGCAACAGGCAAACAGGTTGTCTGATGTCCTGCAAAAGAAAAAGCCTTGGTTGAAGGTTTTCTATGCTGTTCTTGATATTGGCTTCAACAACTGCTTAAAATAGCATTTTTATTACCCTTAGGAAGCTTGCTTACCTTGATATCCTTTTTCTTGTTATACTCTAGCACTTACTCACGCATACACTTGTCTCCTTTCCTGCTAACAGCTATTACAATTTTTAAGCTTTGCCGTGGAAATGCTGATTCTCTTTGTTGAAAAGGCTCTCGGAAAACTTSACTGTCAGATTTAACATATTAGCTCCTAGTCTGTTTCAGTGCTCTGTCAAACAAGTTCCTCCAAGCAATGCTGAAGATGCTTTGAGCAATTTTGTGCTGAAACAGAGCCGCAGCCCTCCGATGGGCAGTAGCCCCACCTCAGCTGGGCGGTGGAGATACAGTACAGATGCTGCCAGCCCTTGCACAGYTCAGCTGCCAAGATGTGCCTGGCTTTTAGAAAAAAAATCTGTGAGTAGGTGTCTAATCCTGTCTGGGGTCTCCTGTGAGGTAAGTTWTGGCAAATAAAGCTACATTAGAATTGGCTGGTTTCATATTCATCCTTAAATCTCTRTGTGTCCACACCTTAAGCCCTGTTTTGGAGTGAACGGTGTGGCAGTGCTGGCTTTTGTGGGCCACAGATCCGGGCACAAGGCTTGATCAAACATGTGATTACACCCCTAAACATGTGGCAAATATAAGCTGGAAAGGACCTAAAAATGAAGCTTGAGCTTGCACAGATCCATGGTTTTTCTACAGGGCAGTTCTCAAAGTGAATCTCACCTCTTATTTTCTGTAAGCGGAGTTATAAACACCAACTGATCATCTAAAGTACTGGAAAATTTTCTCCATGGTGCTTTGTCATCCCCAAACTTACTTGGGGCAGAATCACCCAAATTAGCATAAAGAGCTAACAAAGTAATCTGACTCTGCCTGGAGAAGATTAGGAGCAATCACATCAATGTTTCTGCTGGTGGAAGGGTGGCGGTGATAGCTTTTAAATAGAGGGTGTGGAGAAGCAGCTTGATCTATTAGCAGCTTGGCCTGGTGAGATCCAGAGGCTATACTGTGACTCCAGTAGAAAGGTAGGGGTTTAATAATGAGAAAATACTCTTTATGCAATTTACATTTGGTCTGGTCTAACTTTCCAGTAGTGTTGCCCTTGATCATCCTCTCTGAACCTTTCTTTCTGAGTTCAGGATTATATTAATGATAGTTGTGGGCAGCACGCTACCAAGTATCTGTCCTTCCTTCTCACATTTATCTGCCTTTGGTCAATTTGAAAGGATTCATTCAGTCAGTTAGAAAAAGAACTAATTAATTTGATAAAATTCAAGTTGTTTTGCATGTACTTACTCCCTGGGTCCTTTTTCTTGCGTTAAATAAGGGGAAGCACAATATTGTATCACTATCATGTTCCTAAATGAGCATGTGGTAAAGTGTCTGTTCTTAGGGGACGCTTCTTGCACATGGGTAAATATTTAAGAATCATGATAAAAATCCATTTTGTTTAACTAGTGCTTAAATTATGCTGGGAATTATCCAAAGCACAGTACATTTGTTTCCACAGTGAGTAATTGCAAGTCAGGTGGATATGAAAAGTCTGGTATAATAACAGAGTAACACGTAGCCCAAAAGCCTGCAAGACTCAAAGTACAATTTATTTAGAATGCAAATGGCAGGTAAGGACCCCCTCGACTCTCCCAAATGAAAAGCCCAAATTGATGTGTCGGGAATGTAAATCGGAGAAGACTTTTTCCTGAGTTCCTTTGCTGCAGTGGATATTTGCTATGGAAGGCTTGACAAACCTGTATAGCCACAGAGGTTGATAATAGATGATCTAATCTAGCGTTCATGGCAGGAAAATAAAAATCAGGGCTGTTGTAAGGTCGAAAGCAAGCCTTTCTGTTCTTGCATTAGTCATTGCTCAGTAATGTTTTAGCAAATGTTAGGAAATAAATTTAAATTTTGATGCCAGTTTAATACAATTTAAATGCAATGTATCCATCCTCTTGATCTTTCTTTATTCGCATTTAAGGAAAAGCCATGGGAAAGAGAACAGAAGCTCTGACTTCCAAAAAGCATTGTTTTTCAAATTTTCCAATAAGAAAATAATATTTCTACCAAAAGATACTTTTACTGGCGGGGAGGGAGCACAGGTTTTCCTCCACCATAATGAGCATAATTAGCAATAGAGAATTGAAAAATGCAATACTTCCAAGTAATTTGTGTTTAAGAGTTCAAGAACATTTTGCATGTCCTAAGTTTTGGAGAAGGCAGAGTTAAGAACATGTTTATGTAGGATTGCCAGATAGTGTTTACTAAACTAGTTTGCCACTAGAAAATACGTCAGGAAACTCTAAGAAAAGCTATTCATTGTTTGTGAAATACAGTTTCAAATACTTCTTTAAAAATAATTTGTTTCAGGGAGGATCTCCAAGGAAGTTCTGAAACAAAAACATTTTGAAATGTTGAAATTGCTGTCAAAAGAAAACCATGAATTTTAATCGTATCTTAGTATAATAGCTTTAAAAGCATAAGGCAGTACCCTCTTCTTATCCCACTAAAAACAGAGCACAGAAAAAGAAGGCAAGCTACAAGAATCATGCTTTCATTATGGGAAATATTTTCTCCTCATAATTTATCCTTCCACAATGTGGGTATTTTTATTCAAAGACCGGCTTTCTAAATCTTCCTGCTCKCAAACTGCCTTGAGAACACCCGATGACCGTGGTTTGCCTAATGCGTTTTTCTAAGCAGAGGCTGCAAAACCTTTTTGTCTGGGGCACTGGTTTGACAGAAATCCCTACGCAGAGACACATGAGCTGCAGAATTCACCATGAAGCAAGGGTCTGGACTTTGAAGACCAGTTTTAGGCTGGTGAAAGAACAAGGCTCTTTATTTCTCTTTGGCACTAGATGGGGCTAAGGGACTAAACAAGAAGTGAAAAAGCAATGGCTGAGGCCCGGAATGTGCAAACCCTCAGCAAGACCTCAGGAAAACAAGAGGGAAAAGCCTGCAGAGGCAATCGATGCTATTGAAGTCCGCTCAGTCACTCGGCTTTGTGACAGAAAAGAGGAGAAAACAGAATCTGACTCTTGAGGTATTGGTTTGTCAGCACTTCTGAAAGGCCAGTGACATGTTTTAAGATGGGGCGAGGTGTGAACCGCGCTGGGCAGTAGCACTCGGCGAGCACAACTCGCTTCCAAGCAATTCTTTTAACTGAGCCTTTCCCTGCGTGTTCTCAAGGGGCCTTTCAAGGAGCAACATCCAACGCTCCTCAGCCTCCAGACCTGCAGCCCACAGGAACGGCACCAGGAGACGGCGGTGCTCGGCGGAAAGAGCTAATTTCTGTGGAAGGGGAAACGGATTGCTGGGCTCTGTAATTTCAGTGGTTTACTGGGTGGCTTTTTTTTTTTATTTAATGTTGCTGCTTATAAATGTAAGAGAAAATTGGCTTTTAAAATACACAAGAAACCTTCTCCTATTTAGATTGTTATTCACTGAACTTTCACCTAATGTCCTATCCAGGTAAAAGACCTGTTGGTTATCAGATGAAACAGGGAAATGGCATACTTTRTTCTGAACCACAATATCCCTTGACTGTCACAGTTAAGGATCTTAACCATCCTTATCRATCCTATTGTAAAGATCTGCTGTTGTACCAGCTTTTGCCCATATTAACGTGCGTGTTAGGACCTGTTTGTGTGTGCAAGCAAAGATTTCAGTAAAACTGAGCAACCGGCTGTTTTCTCATTTGCTCTACAAGCGTGGAAACACTTAATGAATCTGCTTAAGGTTTAATGATTTGTATGACACAAAGGATATTTTCCTGCTGTCAGTCCTGGGCAAATCTCAAATTGCTTGAGGATGTAAACATGAGAAAACACACCCAAACAATTTAATTTGAAATGCCTAATGTACCTGGTGAGAGATTATCTGCTCTGGTTGCATCATTTCTTGTATTTTAAATCTTCTAGCAGAGGAGTTCCTGTTTGTTGCTCGCTTCTTTACTGCAGAAATGCTTAAGTGTCAAATAATAGCACAGGGGTGAGGGAATGGTTTTTTTGGAGGGGAGCACCAAAGAAATCCAGAAACCCTTTTAAGCCTGCAATTTTATCTTTTGGAAGCAGGTTGGAACAAGCTCCGAGAGAAAAGACAGCACTCTGGGGCACGGGCAGCAACCAGAGCTGTAGACAGCAAGGAAAGACTCACTCTGTGAAGGCAGCTTTGGGGCAAGAAAGACTTTTTAGTAMACAATCATCCTTTCATTCAGGATGGTGCTGAGCCAGGTTCAGCTTGTATGTTCTTGGCTTTGCAACTGATCTAGGAGTCATTTTTGGCATGTGATTTTTTTTACCTTCCTTCTTTTGTCCGTCTTGAGGGTAAGTGGGATTGAGATGCTTGTGTGGATCAGGAACTGCCTTTCTCTTGTGATTGTGCAAAAGCTCCAGTCTTTACCTCTCTTCATCCTTTTATTTGCAAACATTAAGGGCTTGAAACCTTTCTAAATGGGTAGCAAGCATTGATTCTTTGCATCCAGAAAAAAAAAAAAAAAAAAAAGAGGAGGAAACTCAGGATGTAGTTGCAAAAGCTGGCAACCTCACCGAACCCTGGAACTCCCCGCTTCGTTGCAAATGAAGCACATGGTACCAAGATCTCAAACCATTCCCTCTGGCTGTGCAAAACAGATTTATAGCATAAATAACATTTTTGTTACCCTTGGGGTAGCAATCGAATTTCCGCTTGGTATATGCAACTTTGAGGAAGCTGGTTAATCACCTCTTAGCGGGCGTTCCTTTTTAAAAGGTGAGGGGTGGGAAGGAGGAGCACGCTGTTGGAATCCCACACTGGCTTTGGCATTAGGCAGGCGGGAGCAATACATTAAAGAGAGCGGCAGGAAGTCGGATGCCACCTCCCTTCCTCCCTTGCGAGTTTTAATTATAGCTCTGGACTTGGCTGAGACGTGTCATTGGGCCTTGCGTTAAGACAGCTTCTTTATAACTAAAATTGGTTTCCAAGGAGGAAGTATGCATAGCAAGATGTTGAAACTCAAATGCATTTTATAGAAGTAGTTCTGGGTAGAGTTTCAGAATTAAGCCAGACCTCACAGCGGGGCAAAGAAGTTAAGCCAACTAGCAATCTCGKTTTATATATTTCTCTAGTTTTTCCTGGCTTCTGAGGAAAGCCAAGAGGCACCTCAATTCATGCACTGAACTTGTGACTGCGAGAGCTTTATGGTTTTTGCCAAGAGACACGCTGTAGTTGATTTCTTTGCACTGGCAAAAGTATGTTTTGGAGACAGTGTATTACTTGCTGTGGAGCTAAAGGAAATTTTCAATTGGAGGCCTTTGGCATAGGTGGAAAGTTATAATTTGATCAAGAAAGGGGTGAGACTTTGCAATGCTCCACTTGGATATTGCTGTACAAAGGCTTTCTTGGTCTTAAGGCATTCACATGGAAGAAATGTGTGAGAATAAATTTTCTATCTTTTTTAGATGTGAAATTCTCTCCTCACAAGTCACTGCTTGAGCCCACTGCGTGACAAGAGATGATGTGGCTAGTGACAGAGTTGGAAATAGAGTCTGGGAGTCCCTATTATCTTATTCCCCTTCTTTCCTAAGCCTTATTGTAATAAAGCATGGACTCACAACTGGAATGGAAATGGAAAGCTGCAGCTGCGGTTTAAACCTCCTTTCCCGAAGCCTTTGCAGGTTGTRTTTTTATTGTCCCAGGACGTCTTTTAGTCTGGGGAGACCACAAGAGTGGAGATGTGCATTTCTTTAGCCTTTACAGTAGATGTGCAAATGCCTTTAATATTTGCTTCATGAAATTAAGGCTCTGCAACAGCAGCAGGGATGCTGTCAAAATAACAGCAAGCTTTATTTTAAAGACATCGGGTTTTTTGCTTGAAACATCAGCTTGGTGCATTTAAAATCATCTGTTTTCAAACTTGTGAAACTTTCTCTCTATTGGGGCTAAATTCTCCGTCACCATAAATCCCTTTTCATGTGCTCTTGTAAAATARAGCAGCTTCAATACAGGCAGAAATGGCTATATTGAATGCATGAAAGCTGTACGCTGGCACAGCTCACAGCATAAGATGTTTTAGAGGCAATGTCAGAGTGTGCTTTGCAGTACTTATTTCTGGGGATCATGTAAGGARATGGGAAGCAGCGTGTAAAACAGAGCAGCCTAGAGGGTTAAGTCATTGCCTGGATCAGTTCTTGGAAGGGATGTGAGGAGACCAGAATTATTATAAAGCCTGCAGAGAAGTCTTGTATCTTTTTCAGCAGTCTTTTCCACACTGAATGGTTTTAGCTCTCTGCCCTTTTCTTACTTTCCTGTGCTACATCAGAAATAAACATTTTCTATTAACTTTTGATGGAAAAAATAGAGCAGAGAGGTCTCATATCTTTTTCAACCTTCTTTTCTGCACCGGATGGTTTTAGCTCTCTGCCCTTCTCTTACTTTCCTGGGCTACATCATTAATAAACATTTTCTGTTAACTTTTGATGGAAAAATAGAGCTTGAACAGCTCCTGAAAGGTTGTTTTGGGGATGTAGGTCTAATCTGTCCTTTGAAACTCCTGAGCATCCCCAGGTCTTGAAGGCAGACCTTTAACGTTGCTTTACACCTACTGAAACTCGAATCTTTCTGTCTGTCTCCTGCCTGAAGTCTGTCTTGGTTCGGTTTTCAACTCRGGATGGTTGAACTGGTGTTAAAGCACAGAGGGCTTTGGCTCTGCCTTGGGTCTGAGAGATCCCATATAGGGTTATATGAARAAACTACCTATATGAAACCTAAATCTGTGGTAGGATAGAAGTACCATCAGTTGATTGGCTCTGCCAACATCATCSTCAATCCAAGAGTAGTTGAATGCAGTATTTTGAGTGTTTGTTTTGATAGTCCCCCATTAAGGAAGTCGTCTTTTGTAATTTTTGTTTTATAAGTGAACTCTGTGCTTAGAGRCGAAGTGGCTTGCTCAAGGTGACACAAATGCTGTGGCAAAGAGGGCAACTAAATACTGCCAGTGAAGGACTTCCAATTAATGGAGCATATCTTTCCCTAGATAATTTACTAATAGCCACCTGGATGCCATTAAGATTGCTGGATGTGTCAGTTCATGTTGTTGGTGTGGAAGTAGATGTAAATGTGGCCGTCAAAGCAGAGTATATATTTGTGTGTCTTTAACGCAAGACGAGTTTTAAAAGACAGAGCCTTTCTAAAAGAAATGAGTCTTGAARTCTAAGTCTTGCTGGGTAACTAACCCAAATAACATGTTACATTATTTAGGTTGTATGTAATAAAAAATATTCTTGCTCACAATGGAAAGATTTCTTTATATATACTTGTTTCTGCTGTAAAGTTGATGGATCTGTAATGTACTGCATAATTAAACATTGCAGAGGTATTGCTTTGGAGGGAAAGCAAGTAATGAAGGGGACATAGTAAATTTTGGTGATTACAGATACTGTTGTTTAGCCCAAGTATAGGATGGTCTGCTTTGCTGATTAAAAAAAAAATCCACAAGAACACAATTTTGATTAAGCTCTGCATTGCTCTGCTAGCAATGGATTAGGTTAGTAAGCGATATTTTTCCATTAATAAAACAAATGTTAATGCATTGTTTGATGCTAATAATGAAACCATTGTAAGAAGCACARCTACTTCCATTAACATTTATCACCTCATTCACTACATTTTGTCAAGGCTGGGGATGCATTCAATACTTTCTTTTTTTTATAAAGGTGAATTGGGAAGGCACAGCACTGCAGGAACTGTGCTGCCTGCTTATTCTGCTTCATGTTTGCTGTGTTCTCGTGGACAAAGCTGAACCAAGGGCTATTGAGAGCTGAACTTTAAATACTACCCATTGGACCATCTGCTACACCACATCACTGGCTTCATTAAATTGTATTAGTTCATAGGAGACTGAGTCAAGGAAAAAACCTGCTAACCTCTTCCTGTTTCTAGAATCTATTAGCAGGCTGTAAAATGCTCCACCAGCTATCGTGTTGCTGCACAGGTGAAGATCTGCTTGTCCTACAATTTTCGCACTGCAGCTTGTATTCAGCACAGCAATGAACCTTGCTTTTGAATTTACCCTCTCCAGCAAGTCCAGCATGGTTAGATCTGGCTGTCTTGCACACGCCCTGAGGTAGGCATGTATGCATTGGTCAGGGGATGGAGACATTTAATACCTTGTCCAGCTTTTTAATAGCTTGGTTTTTAATACCTTGTCCAGGTACTCGGGAGAAAGTACTCTGAGCTCAGGAGGAAGACTCCTGGTGTCTTCAGTGAGCCTCAAATTGGGTGTTGCTCGCTGCAAGTAGAGGGCCTGAGTCTTTTTCCCAGAGTCTTTCTCTTTATGTCAGAAAGACTTTTTCCCTGAGTCTTTCTCTTTATGTCAGAAGCAGTTGTGCATTAATCCTTTTATCCATGGCAATATTGTCAGATAGCTGGGGAGAGAACAGGAGATAAAGCACCTGCATCCTGTTTACTCTTACAGTTGTAAAGCTTTGTGCAGACACTTAAACTGTAGACGTTATAATGCAAACAACTATAGCTGCAGATAAAATCTGAAAATGCCAGCTTAAGAGAATGGCTGGAGTCTTCCCCTCAGTGATTTTGGTAATGCTGCAAAGGAAATTTCCTCTACAACTGAGTTGCAGAGGGCACAAACAGCTTTCTGAAGCTGTTAGCGCTGGTGTTCAGTACAAGAGATTTTCAAGGTCTGCTGGAGCTTTTAGAACAGGGACACATTATACACAGGTGTCTGTCTCAAATAGGATGTCAGCAGCTTCAATCAGAAATAAATGAAGTTGAAGTCAAAATATGTTCCTAGGTATCTGAGGGCTGCAGCCCACAGCTGTACCCTCTTTACCCAGAGCAGCAATTTAATTTATTTTAAAGGACTATAAGGGAAGCACAGTTGRTGAGTCAAAGGCATAAATAACCGTAACCAAGMAGGTTCAGAGTAATGATGCTGTGCTATTAAGGAGAATATTTCTGAGTTCTCTAGCAGCATGACTATCAATTCTAAAATACAACAATTTACAAATGTGGCTCAAAAAGTAAACTGAGTCATTTACTGTGACGCTTCAGAAGTCTGTGCCATCCTTTGATTTGTCGTATCAGAGAATAATCTGTTGTGTCAAGACTTGGAAGAAGACTTGATTAAAAAAGCAATTGAAGTATAAATGCTGGCATCTGAATAGTGCAGAAGTAGTATTTATTTAAATAATGAGTGAATTTGGTAATGTGGCCTGTATTTAGAGTTGCATCAATGACTCTTCTTTTAGCAGGCTCAGACACAAGTCGAGACCGATTATCTCTTCCTGCCAAGATTATTCCTCTGCTCTGTGGCAGTCTCCAGGCTCATGGTGTTAGTCACTGGACAAAAACGACAGGTTCAGCACCCCGAAGCTTTGAGTGAGAGCAGAGAAGAGCAGCAGCCCGGGGTTTGGGGGTTCAAAGGGCTGCTCCACCCTCGTGTGCTCTTGCGGCAGGTCATTCGGTCTGGCTGGGCCGGGTTCCCCATCAGCAGGGCGCAGGGAGCGAGGCTGCCTTGCCTTGTGCGAGCTCCTGCCAGCCAGGGCACACTGTGGGAGAGCATAGCTTCRATCCTGCCGGTGCGAACAGTTTTTGTAAGAATTATTTCAGTCAAAGTGACTGGTCTTAAAGCTTTGCTTAAATAACAAATGCAACCTTCTCCAACTCAAATGGAAATAAACTATTTTATTCTGGTATGAATAAAATTTTCCATTAGGCTGCAAACGATTATTCCTRGTGGAAAAAATAAAACCCCATTCCTATCTAGAGCTTGGATACCTTCARTTCGTAGCCCTGCCCTTCTGGAGTTACACTGAATGCAGGCGTAATGGTTACCCATTCATACCCGCAAATCTTCTTTATGATCACCCATGGCTGCTATTCACGCAGAGTCATGGTAAAACACCGCTGTCATTTGGAATAATACTGTAGCAGGGGACTCCTAATCTGTTTTCTCCCGATAACATTGTTTTGTGTGTTGGGCCACATTAATGTTATATAGTATTAAGTGAAGCAAATACAGTGTATTTGAATCTCTGCCCTATAATTATGTACGACACAGTTCAGTAGCTGGAAATAAACTAAGTTTGGACTAAAATATGAGTGTTTCTGTAACAGTAACTGTAGTTCTTGGGCTTATAATTTCCCTCTTGAGCAGAATCTTTATTTTTTTCTGAAACACTTAAGTGGTACTGTTTAGGTTTTATTAGTCTTTTTTGGTTTGCCTATATTCTCCAAAGTGTTCAAAGTGTCCCCTGTTCAACTCGTGTAATTTTGATTAAATTTAATACAACATTTCTCCTTTCTGTATGAATAGATCTGTATTGGTTCCTATAATACTGTCCCGAATATTGTGATTTTTGAAATTCAGCTTTCATAAAAGAGAGGAACATAAAGAGAATACGGCAGCTGAAACCAACTGTTGGAGCAGCACGCTGATGAATGTAGCCTCCTGCTCGGGTCTGCCTTGCTCAGGTACAGAGCATAAAATTCTGTTCTACAGACAATTTCTTTCACATTGAAGGAGACTTGAAAACTAATTAACTGTTGAAGAGGTTTTGTATTTTTAAAATTACACTATAGGGGAGTGTTGTGCCTTCCTACAGGGCACACAGATGAAGTTACCATTATCCGTGTTATGCTGCTGGTGGACAAGATGGTAAGATTTGCCAAGGATCGCATTAAGACCTTGAGCAGCACTTKCTATATTCAGGATCCACCACTGGATCAGGCCTGCAAGAGCAGSTGGTAGAAGTGACAATGGGTTTCTCACCCACACCGACATCTTGTGCTATGAACAAGCCTTGCCTTTTCTCTAAACGTGAATGAAGGCGTAAGAATTTCATAGTAGAAAGCATGTGAAAAGCACCTTTTCTGCAGGATCTGGGGTGAATGCTTAATTACTTGTGTTACTCTTGGAATGAGGCCAGTGAAATTGGATGCACAAACCACGTGTGGGTGGTGGTGGCTTCTGAGAGCTTCAAGTCCTGCCATGTTGGCCTGGGTTAGCTGGCTGTCACGTCTTTCGGCATATCTGGGATGTCACAGGCAACATCATTGTCTGGAATGTTCACAGCAGACAACTGCTGCGTGTGGGTACCGTGGGCTGGACAGGTCACTCTGCCAATTCTCAGTGTTGGTGGGGTGGTGGATGGGTTTGGATTGCCCGGGGGAGGGAATGGATGGGGAAGGATGGATCACCAGCTGATGATTTATGTCAACTTACTAGAGCAGCCTTTCTGCTACTGTAGCCAGAAAAGGGATGCCCTTTTTTACTGCTGGTGAGAAAACACCTTTTAAAATAGGGCAGTCTTGGTCTGCATACTTCCAGTYGTGGTTGGCTCGTTGGTCCTGAGCTCCCTGGAACTGCGTTTCAGCCCCTGCTTCCCATATGCTCGCTTGGCTTGTGTGGATGTTTTATAAAGCTTTTGGAAGGGCTCGATGGGCAGTCATCCAAGAGAGGCCATATCTTTCTTTGCAGATCATGTTGTCTCTGTTAACAGCAGAAAATAATCAAATATTTAAGGAGGGTTGGAGAAAGGCCTCACAAAGAACAATTAATTTCATGCACTGAAGGTTTGCAGATCAATTTTCAGCCTTGGGCAGCCTTACTTGACAAGCCTAAATGATATTGTCAGAAAAAGGCCTAGACTAGGATGTCTGTGTGACTCGCAAATTTTTTGATGGTCCCTTGCTATAAGTGCACTGGTATGGGAGATCCTCTATCGCCGTGCATCCAGGTGATCTTTAGAAGCACACTGATGTAAACAAGCTGACACCTTTCCCCCCAGCATTCACTTCCCACCTCTTCACCAGCTTGCTTTGCRGGGTGCAATATCAACATGTTACGTGTCATGCTGTAATTGTTCCTCCGTGCCTGATGCTTCCTATGATTGCTCCAGCCTTTGGCACATCACGGCCTGTATCTTTCTTCTACCTTGACTGTCAGCGTGGTTTTTCATTCCCTTTGTCTGGGGAGCACAGACAATTAGATTTTGTTCTCCTGCTCAAACAGCCGTGTTGAGCAGCCTTGTGTGACAGGCGAGGAAATGATACAGYGTCTGAGCTGAGTTTTAATCAGGCCCAAAAGATGTGCTGATTTTTTAAAGACAAGTAGGACCTTTCTTTGTCCCCGGCTGGGTTACCTTCTGCTCTGTAGTGCTCTCTTGGTGGTGGATCTGGAGTGAAACTGTGTTTCTGGTCCTTAAATACTGTCTTGGTTGTCATACTCTGTGCCTGTTTGTATGCAACCATAGTGTAGCAGCCATTCGAACTTTGTCTTCATGGAAAAAGGTGTGTATCCTCATCTGATGTGGGCTGATATCTGAATGAACACAAGGAGTGGATAACTAACACATGAGAAAGTTGAAGTGAGCCTTTTACCTAAGAAAGCATAAAAGCTTGTGGTTGCATTAACTGAAGTCCTTGTTTCAGAAATGTCGCGGCTGTGCTGGTACCGATGTGCTCACTCCAACAGCTACTGCAAACCCCGTGCCAAAGGTGGCTGGGACACGTCTTGTGCGCCCAATGCTAGCTGGGTCCATCTTCCCTCTCCTAGCTCACACTTTATCATCACAAACAAGAATGAGCCTCAAGATGTGCTGTGTAGAATAGAAGAAACTGCCCATGATCACCTCTCCACTGGAGAACAGCAAATACCTTTTAACAAACAAGTACTAAAATATAAAGTTAAATCTGTTTGAGAACTCTGATTTTTTTTTTTAATTCATATTCTAAACTGAATTTTTTTGACACTTAAAATCGTGTAGTCTTGTCTGTCTATTATTTTTACCTCTAGATACATAAAACTAATTTGCCTACAAATGCTCGCAATAGCCGTCACCAGGACTTCAAGGTGTTGTGAAAGACAAGGTAGCTGTTTACAAGACCTGACTGCTTAGAGATGCTCATGTGACAAGCAAGCTCATGAGCACTGCAGGCAGTGGTYAGGAGTTGCTTTGTGCTGCTAAATAACTGCCCTTAGGTCGATTGAAGTCTTTTAGTCAGTTATAATGCCTAAGGCATATAGTGGTCCTGATTCAGCATTTTAAATAGGCTCTGCTGGGCCTGGTGCCTATGTTGATGGAAGACTTTCAAGCTTTGTGTAGTAACAACAAAAAACCCAAGTCCTCAGTTGTGCTATTTCCCTGAAACTTTCATGCTTGCTCCCTGAGAACCTAGGGAGTACAGTTTACTTGATCTCTGCTCCTGTTCATAAAATTGTCCAGGATAACTGAATTAAAAACACACAGTGTGGTTTCATAGCATTCCTGGGACATTCTGGTCCTCTCTGCGGTGGTGTTTAGTGTCGAAGCAATGCCAATTCTCTCTGAGCAAATATTGTTGCAAGTTTAGTGGTCAAGTTTACGGTTTTATAGTACAAGAAATAGTAGGGGCTAAAACCTGGTGTGGCCATTCTGTGCAGTGGTCCTACAGGYTTTCAAACTAAGAGTAGATGTTCAAGAGAAAATGTTTACTTGCTTTACTGCTGGAAGAGTGTTTTGTGGAGCACACAGGGAAGAATACCTGGTAGAGCTGAACACCAAAGCTGCCTTGCCTCCTAACTTCCATTCCCTGCTTGTACGACTGGATCATCTTTACTCTTCCCTCTAAYATTCTTTTTTGTCTGGCACTGTGGCAAAACCAGCTGGGTTAATATGCAGAGTGGACCTGTGAACCTAGCAAAAAAGGCATTTGTGGCTCATCCTCTCATCAGTTATTTTTYCTCCAGGCTCAGAAGCTGTAGTTAAACCTGTTCACATAATCGTCMAAGTATTTGCCTTTTATTTTCTCTCTGCTTCTTCACTACAAGTGCCTTTACCCTGCCCAGGATGACAAAGTCCTAATTTTGCATTGTTTTCATGCTTGATAGAGAAAAATTCTCTCATATTCTGTGTGTGCTCTACTTTTCTGTAAGAAACTAGATTTGGGCAGTTTCCATGCAAACAGTGCAGTTTCTCTCTTAGAGGTCACTTTACCTGCTATTGCAGAAACCTCCAGGATCTAACTAGAACACAGTGGAGTAGGGTGATTTATTTCTCGTAGTTAGGATTATACATCTATATATTGGTTGATGAAATTATTTGCAGCTCAGCTTTTTCCGTGTGGTTGCCTTCTGTTTGTTCTTTAATAGTATACAGGGAAGGAAGATACAATGTCTTCCTTCTCCGTTAAATCCGCATTCCACTGCTGTCTCATCTGTTTAATACATTTCCTTTACAAATCTAGACTTATGTTTTAGCTTAATGCCAGCAAGAGCTCTGGAAGGATTTATTCTTCTGGACCCTAATGTAAAATGAGTAATGCTAGAACTGGTTCCCCTGGTAGCAGCAACACATTTTACTACTGATTGTCAGAAACAATAAAAAAGAGAATATGTTGGTAGTTTCTCTGCTATTTGCTTCCTGGGATTTTTGTCCTGAATTAACCTCCACAAATATATTGCATGAGTAACTTTGGAGAAGTTCTCGGCATGCATGCAGGAGAGAAACAGGGGAAAGAAATCAAGTTATTGCTACAGTTTTTATTAACATCAAGGAAATGAGACATTCATCCCAAGACTATATGTGATCCGTTGCGCAGCAAGTGTCAGGCGTCCCACTGTATTCTTCAGAGGATGGGAGTCATCCGCTGCCAGCGCGTTGCATATGTATAGCTGTAATAACTCGCTTTACAACTCTGCCTTTAATCTGACGGCAATCTGGGTGTGTGCTGCAGGTAAGCCTTGATTCAAAGCCCCTTGAAGTCCAATTCTCTTAAAAAAAAAAARAAGCTGAGATTTGTCATATTCTCCGGGTCCTAGCACAGTCCAAGGTCCCAGGGATAAAGATGTTCTTTTAAAGCAATGGTTAGTCACTTGGCTCAGCACCAGTACTCATCAGAAGCAGGATTTGTTTTATTAATTTTGCTGGGAAATGCAAGTACTTTCTGCTCTAGTTATAAAATAGATGAGCATATCCTTATTTTATAGATACAAATACTGTGAAAACTAATTTGTTAACAACCATCCAAGGTTTGACTGAGTGGACAGAGAAATCTTAAATGCTGAGTGTACTCTATAGCTTTTTCAGTCAGAAGTTATAGAAAGTTATAAAAGGAAAACTGATGTTTGTATTTCAAATTGAAAGAAAAACAAGCTTGATATTTGAAAGTTGGTATAAAGCCCCACCTTAAAGCCTGTCAGGAGTGCTTTCAGACCACCCCACCTACAGCTTGATAAAGTTCCTGAGATTGAGAGTGTTGTGTGGATACTATATTGCTGTCTCCAAACAAAGTTTTCAGGTTTAATTCACTTTTTTGTTGCAAACATTTCCTTGATGCCATAGATCCGCAGCTTCTTCTGCTGTTTGAAAGGAATTACAATGAGTTACCTCTAGATTTGTTGATATGACAAAATATCCCATGGGGTAGAAACTTCCTTTGCAAAGGAAGCTAATGGCTAAAGATTCCTCCTAGTTTCCAACTTTTATGAAAACATTATCTGGAAGAAAAAAAACCAACAAGACAACCTTTCTTTTCGGATTTATGTCTCTGCATTCCCTGGAGTAGTTTGTCTATTCACAAACTACTGATCTTACTCCTTTTYGAGGGAATCGTTTACAGTAGAGTGGTTCCCTCCCACCCCCAAGTTTCGGGTGTATTTATTTTTTAATTGTACATGCATCTGTTTAGACAGAGTTGGGGGTAGTGACTTGGAACTGGCTCTTCACATTCAAGATACGAACCCACCAAATTGCTTTGAACTTTCCAAATGATGCTAAAACATCTGAAGTCCTTTCCTTTCAAGAACACTAAGTTAAATTTGTGGTAAACAGGRCTGAAAACTGGCAAAGGAATGTTAAAAAGTCTGCTGTGAGAGTTARCAGCTCTCTTGCACATCATTTAGTCTTAAAACACGTTGTACCTGGTATTTAGTGTTTTAATAAGGTACTATTAAAAGCTCAGCTACTGCCTTTCTTTTTCAGAATGAGGAGGGATGGTTGAGGGTAATTGATTCCAAGAACCAGCACCTTTGGCCTGCTGGGCTATTGGGATAAACCACCCCAGGACCCTGTGCAATTCAGTGAGAGCCTCTTCCCCAAGGCAGGAGACGAAGCTCGCTGAAGTCAACGGGAGCCTTTCCATTAACTTGATCAGGCTGCAAACCCTGAAAGGGGAAACAGGTTTTTTTGGGTTTAGCCGCAGAGCTTTCAGGTTTCCTTGCTCACAGCTCTCCTCCCAGGTGCTGTGCATGTGTCTGTCCTTGCAGGTCAGGTCCATTTTAGCTTTTGGAGCTTGCATTCGTGCCACGATTTAGGATAACCGGCCAGGCTGCATGAGCCAACAGCGCTGCAGGAACCAGTGAACTCCAATGGAAACACATTCTTTCCAAGCAAAACCTGGGAAGGTTTAGGGCTACAAGGGCAGATGCAAATCCTACTGCATTACAGCTACGCTGCAACACGGTCACATGAGTGCAGATGCCCAAGGCAGTCGACCAATGCAAAGGATTTACAAAATGCTACCAGAAAATCTAAAGTTAATCTTGGGTTTTGTGAAGCTTAAAGAATGCATCACCTCAGAACAGAAAGTGCCTTTTTTATTAGGAAGTGTTTGCATTCTTTCTTTAGAGCTTTTGAATATAGTTGGAAACTTGCTGGAAAATATTGATGRTGGAAAGCATAGAGAACTGGGGTTATGAAAACTGTTAATTTAAATAGTTTTAAGACTCTTCCTTCTGTTCTCCCTTTTATTTAATAATTAAAAGAATCAAAAGTTGTAACATTTTCCTCAGCTATAAAGGAAATGATCGAAAAAAATTACAGAGGAAAATGTCCTAAATATTTGAGGAGGAGCCTTAGCAAGGAGGAGCCTTGCAGGGTCTAGCACACCCCATTTTGTTGTTATTAAAAATATCTTAATTATCTGTGACTGTCAGGTCACTTCTGGAGAGGAAAGGAGTAAACTGAAGTTGATGTGAGAAGAGGCTCTAGAGAAAAGGCTCTTTCCTTTTCTCTGTGGAGCTAGGATGAGGAAGCATCACTTTTTCTCCTTGGCCAAAAGAGGTTTTCCAGAGTTTTAAGGTAGGGACATGTTGCCTTCTGATTGCTATAGAGTTCTGTTTAATTTAATGCTGATTCATGTTGTCCTTAATGACCTAATGAGACGTCTAATGCAGTTTGTGCCTTTGTTCCATCTCCAGGTCTCTCCTTCCATTTGGGTCTTTGTGGGGAATATTGTTCTCCCACAGCAACATCTACTGTTTTATCCTTTGCTGTTCCCTGTCTTATGCGATGSCATTTTGTGATAGATGCGTTAAGCTACACAAATACGCTTTTTAGAGTGGTTTCTTTGGCTCATGTTTTACAACAGTGTAAGTGGTTAAGGTKTGGGAAGCAGAACAGATCCAACTGTGTTATAATTTCAATGGGTTTTGGACAAAACTGTCCCATTAAAAGTTTTCCTCTTGGCCCTGTGTTTGTGAAATTGCTCTTCAATACCCTCACCGTGCTGCAAAGGACACCGTAAGGATTTTACATTTGYTTTATGTTTGTTGGACTAAACTTCCAGAGGTTTAAAATCTAATATTCCACCTGTCCTTTATATCGTTCACTTGAGAAGAGTGAAAGGCAATTAAAATCACCAGCAGTGCCGGGAACATGACAAGAGCTGACGTTTTTAGGTTGTTGAGCGTTCCTTGCGATGGATGGTTCTGCACTAATTGTCACATCTCATCTTTGTCTCCTGCAATGAAGCTYGCTTTTTGAAAACGCTGTTGGGCTTTCCAAATTGCAGTACTTTAGAAACAACTACCTTTTTTTTTTCCTTTTTTTTTTTTTTTTTAATTTTCCTTTGGGCAGAGGTGCACCACAGTACTCACTGTAGTGTCATCAAAATAGTCAGCCACCAGTGCAACRCAGGAAGGTAAAGGAGTGTGTGTTTCAGCCAAGAGTTGCTGTCAACAGTGATCGTGTGTTTACATAGTTAGAGCCCAAAAGGAAAAATCACACATTTTCAGTTTGCTGTGATTGGAAAGCAAACTTTGCATTGCAATTCATCCAAGGCAGCCAYCACTGTGTTGAGAAGTTGGCTGTAATGAGACACACAGGATGAAACGTATAATCTTCTTCCTACTCTTCAGCCATTTTACTCTGGTAGAATCCCCATGTTTGTCACATCTGGGCATGGCCGGATAAGGGATTATAAAATGCGGGATGGCTTTTGCCTCGGAGTTTATGACCTAAATAAATAGTTCAGACCACAAGGAGCTTTGGGTTGAAGCGTAMATCTTAAAACTGTCCAGGGAACAGTGATGTAGAGATACCTGGGCAAGCTGGATGCCCAAATCAGCCCGGTYGTAGACAGGAGTTCGTGGCGTGGAGTAAATATTAAGTGTGACATGAAGGAAATCCCCTTGGCTTTTTTCCCTGTCTCATGTTCATTCCTGGCCTACCACTTTAACCCTCATTTTTGGAGAACTTTAGTGAGGACTTGTAACAGAGTTTGCAGCTGTGAATGTCAGGTCTAAAAAGGAGAAATGAACACTGGGTTTGAACACCTGTGAGTCTGGGATTTGGCTCCAAGCTCTGCACTGCTTCATCATCTGTTGTTGGTGTATAAATAACCGTGCTTATCATCTGTAAGAGATATGTTTAAAATAATTTAGGTGAAGTGTGACTCTCCATTTGGTAAATAACAGAAGGAAATACAGAGGAGGGAAAGGAAATCTGAGATTTTTCAGAAACACAAATGGGATGTTGGGGCTGGATGTCCAAGTCCAACTTTTTAAGGCTTTGTTTTATTTATCTGAAAAATTGAGCTGCAAACTTTTAAAAAAATTACTTCCTAAATTGGAATAATTTTGCCCTCAAAATCAGCTGAAGAATGGAGCTTGTAACAGTAAATTATGTCTCTGGGAAAMCTGATATTGCTCTTAGCAAAAAAGATTTATAGGGAGAACAATGAGTGGAGATGGATGCAGTGAACTTAATCTTTGGGAACTAAGACTGATTTATAAGTTTTGTTTTTGCAGGTTGTACTACCATCAATACCCAAAGACTGATTTATAGTTTCCTATAGTAAATTCATCATCATTTAGACAAGATTTTTTTTTTTTTCTTTYTTGAAGAGGGTTAGATCTCAGTGAAAAATCAAGCAACCTTTTTGACTCAGAATTTTTTTTTCCCTTAAATAATCGAAACAGATAAGGGAACCCCACTTACATGTGTTAACAGGCCAGCAGGGTCGACTTGTAGCAAATTACATCCTCTTGCAGAGGAGTATTTCTGCTTGAGTGGCTGTGCCAAAGGTCCCAGACGATCCTCGTCACCAGAGAGGGAGACTGCATGCGAGTCTCCAGGTTCCAGCTTGACACCCTCAGTACTGTCCCTCTTACCCGTAATTATCAGTGAGGGTGGAATTTCAGCCTGTGCAGTAGGAGGAAAAAGCTGAGTTCCTCTGAAATCTGATATTTCATGCTGCTCTTCAGCAGTTTTGATAATTATCACTTACCTGAATGCTTGTGAAGCATCTTCCAAATTTATTCATGGGTTTAGACTAGAAGGTGCTGAATGACTGACTTGGATGCTAAGAAGAGTAGTTGTAAGAGCTTTTCTGTATGCATCCCTGTGACATACCTTGACAYGTGTAAGGGCTCTCGAAATCTTGTTCTAAAGAGTAGGAAGTTAAAGGCCTAGTAAAGAATTGACTTCAGATCAAACTTTGGAAATCTAAATCCAAGTTGGTCATGGTACAGTCAGAGTTTRTATGTTTGACTTTTGGAGCTAAGTGTAGCCTAGGGACCTTGAAACCTGTGGCAGAAGCGAAGGGATGTAACACTATAGACAAGCCTTGAAGTTGTTTTATTTCGTATAGCGAGGAAAGTTACATAAAAACCAGAGCATGAATTTTTACTCTTTCATTGGCTTAATATAATTAGAAATATCTAGGGGAGTTACTACTAATACAATATTGTACTGTAGGGAATGTGGGCTGACGATTAAAAACCTTGCTTTGCCATCCTCATGTCAAGTACCTTGCTGCTCTCCAAGCAGTGCCAGTGAAATCTATTCGCTGTAACTGGCCTGGAGTTTCTCAGTGGCACAATGTTGTCCAAGATAGGCACATAGAAATGKGAACTCTCAAGCTTTTTGCACCTTTGTCACAGATATTAGATGGATCCCTCCACATTGCCATGTCTGAGCTTAGTCCAGCACACAATGCCAAATACCTGCCTGAAGGACAATTAGGAGCCTTAATGAACGCGTTAAGCACTCTGAATTCCTGCTGTAAGGCACTATTCAAATGGGCACAATCATTATCCTCCTCCTGGCATTATTTCCATGTCTCAGAAATTCCAGATGACATTCATATAGAGCAGCTTGGGAAAGCTGCTTCTCATAGTCATCTGTTAGTGCAGACACCTTTCGGAATAGCATTTCTCACCAGAGCTTGAAACCCCAGCGTAAGTTTTTGTGCACGTTGTGGCTGGTGCTGTATAGTAAGAAACAACTCTTGCCAATTAAACTGGAGGTGAGATGTGAACCAGCAGCACAAAGATGAAGTAGCTCTCTGAATTTGCCCGTGACAAAGCTACATTCAGGACCTTATTCCTTCTTTAATGCCCCGCTTGCTGAACTGCTTCTTAGGTCAAACTGACAACAGCATGGTAAAMTTCAGCCTGTGTAACTTGCTGTATGCTGCCTGACAAGCTTACTGTAAAATAATTGATAGGGTCTGTTACATAAAACCATTAATTTTTATTTTGTTAGCTCATTAATGGGCTTGCTTCATCTTTTGCCTTTGCTGTACCAAGCAGCATTATATTTAATTAGCATTGGCTGACCTTCTTTTTTATTTAGCTGGTAAAAAGGTTATTTAAGTCCTTAAGAAGAATTACTACATCTATAGTTGACCTGATAATTGGTATATTGTTGCTGGCAGTAATTGTGCTGGCTGATATTAAGGCTCATGAAGTCTGTGCACAGGTATATAGGTATGTAGGGTGCATAGAGAAGACAGTAGGTATAAACTAGTATCGTTCTCTAGCAAGGGTCAAGACACTAAGTAAGGAAATTGTAAAAGCAGTGACAAACTACTTAATGGCTGGTAGGTGCTTCTGAGAGAGACTGGCTCCGTCAAAGGCAGTCCTTTGCAACTTTCTCAGCAAACATTCAAGTTTTTCTTCTAAACACAATTAAGGATGTAGTATAGTGAATACTTCCAGTTCCTCCTGATGATGCCTGGCTAGGTAATTGCAGTGATTAATGGGGAAAATACCAGCAAGCCTGACTGTTAAAAAACTGATGTCACTTTGGGTGCAATTATTTCCCGTAGAGGTAAAAACAACAGTCTTTGCAGAAGCTAACAGAGATAGTAGCAGGCGACTGTGTTTTCTGTACCTGTGTCAGTTTAATAATGTGTGTTCAATCTTATATGTCAAGTTCATTCTTTTATTATCTTCAGTTTGCATCTCTTAAACAAATACTGATGTTTGCTGCACTTGGAATTGCGTGCTGTCCCCAAAGCCTGGCAGAGCCTGCCCTGAAAAATGAGAATAACAGACGTTCATTAAAACTTGATTCAGAGACAAGTTCATACACTGAGCTTGTTTTTTGCCATTTTCCTTGTTGACAGCCATGGGAAAACACATGCTTAAAAGGCTTCTTGAATCAAGGTCTAAACCACAGATCTCTTCAATTATTTATGTGGTCTCTTTTACATCAGGCTACAAACAGATAAGGTATCTTATTGCTTTGTCCTCTTCAAAAAACTTTCTGACTTCTTTGAAAGTACTTATAGGCACTGTCCATTAGCACATTTCTACATGTTCTGTAGAAATTCTGCAGGTTGCTTATATSTTGTCTTGCTGGATCCACACATATCTGATAAACTCACCAGAAATCTGAATTATAATTATGTAAAACCTCCAAYTATAATTATCTGAAACATACCTTTTGAATTACTGTAATAGAGACTAGTATTATCAYGCTGCCCTTTAGGGTTAAGTGTGCTGAGACTATCAATCTGTTTTACTGATCACAGACTCTGACTTGATCAGGCGTCTGTATTTGCAGTAGCATAAATCTGCCAGCGGTTATGTTCAGGTCTCCACCTACGAGGGGAGTTAATAGCCTTTTATGTCAGACATCCTCAAGGATACGGCGATAATGGGATTCGAGAGAGCCGTTGAGGATCTGTGGAATAAAACGGATGTGAACTGGCTGGCTTTATGCTGATAAATTTCTTTTCATTATTTTATTCACTGTTGATAGATCGGCGTGAAAAAGGTACATAACCTCCTCAACTTTCTGGAATTAAAAGCGGCTCCCCCAGCCTGGCCCCTGTGCCTTATTGTTTGTTAGCTAAAACTCCTTCATTGAGGTTCGCCACAGTTCTGAAAAACAAGGTGGGGGTTTAAATCCCTCACTTTATTTCTTCCCTTCTCCTCCCACATCTTCACTGGCCCATTAATTCCCTTGCCATTCCAGAAAGTTACTTTCATAAGGTTTTGACAACAAGAATACAAATGTCACCTTACACATGAGCTGGTTGCMGTTCTGCTACTAAGACCAGGCTACTTTTATAAATGTTTTCTTTAGCAATCTGAAGGAGAATTTCTGGCAACCAACGGAGCTCAATTAATTTGTCTGTTAAATGTAATAAAAACAACAACAAAAAAAGCTAAGACTTWATTTAAAACACCAAACCAAACCAAACCTGAACAGAAGAATTAATGAATCCAGTTGATGGTACCCAGGTACTTGCCCGCCATCTACAGACAGTGTTTCTAAYAATTACTGATGATATACTGGCGTGCAGTGGGGTGGTTTCCAACATCTTCTGAAGTTTTGGGTTTGGTATTGGCTGCTGGCAGAGCATGGTCTCAATGCAGGAAGTATGGGTGTTTCGTATAGGATATATTATGGGGATATATTCCAGGTAGAGTTTCCCAGTAAATACGTGTTGTGGGTGCAGAGGATCCAAACTTATCTCGTGCTAGTTATGTTTGTTTGAATTGCAGAAGCAGAAACAGCTATAGATGTTGTATTGTGTTACAGGGTGGGATGGGATATTTAACAAGGCTACTCATGAGAAAGCAAGTTGCTTTTTAAAATTTTAAGTCAAAAGTCAAAATAGGAGGCTGACTGGAGTGGAGGCAAGCCAGGAAAATTACCATTCCTGTTAACAGATGCTTTCTTTGAATGATCCAGGCATCCATGAATGTTGAGTGYGCTGCTAATTCAGGGCACTGGCTTTTATTTTTATTTTAGCTGTTTATGGAGAAACAAAATCTATATACTGTAGATATGAGTTGAAGGTAACAAAAATCCAGAGACAGAACTCCTGTTGTTTGCCAAGGCACATGCATATTTGACATCCTTGTTGTCTGACAGTTTAATCTTGAGAAAGAAACTTGGTCCAATCAATTCTTAAAATCTCTACGAGGCAAAAAATATTGCAATGGAAAATACATTTTCCTGTCCACAGTGTTTGGTTCAGCATAATTAACATGAATAATGCAAGACAATTTTCTGATAGTTATTATATTAGAGAGCTTAGCTGACTCATAACTGCCCCCATGACATAGCCAGAATGCAAATTACTTGGATAGAAATAGCACAGAGCTGGTTTGATTAAAATGTGATACATATTTTGAATTAAAAATATTCAAGGTCTTACAAAATGACCTTAATGTCATTTCCCCTCCTCCCCCCAAGCCACCAAGGAAATTTGCACAATCATTTTGAGACAGCTTTTTTCCTTCCCCCTCTGTGAATTGACAGCACCTGCCATTCATGGAAAACTGGGGTGTCTTATTTTATTCCTTTGCTGAGCAAAACTACAGTAGGATAATGATGTAGCAYTTTTTGAGAACCCGGCTTCTTTATCGTAATTAYAAAGATAATGCATCTCAGGCACGAATCTAACAAGAAATCCTAAGACTACAATCCTCGTTAAGAACCAGACCTATCTCCATCTCCTTCTCCCTGCRGCCCCTCAAATCTGACAGTGTCGASTCACTCCCAAGTTCCTGCAAATGGCTGTGATGAGACACAGAATGAAAAGTTTGTGGAACTTGTTTCAAAGATTTTGTGTGCTCTTTGCTTTGGCTGAGGAGTCTGTAAATTTTGCGCACTTGGGTCTATTGGGAATCTCTTTGAAAATCCTCTCCTAGGGGTGTTTTGCTTGTGCGGCCACCAAGCGTTTCATGTAACAGACAGTGAGCTTGGGAAASAGTAGTGCACTGGATGGAAAAGACAGTTGATAATTAGAGAGGAGCAGTTATTACACAGACTTGCCCAAAAAGATGTGATTTCAAAGCCAGCTTTCGCTTGGCATCTCTCTTCAAGAATAAAATGAAATGGTGTAATGAGATTCTGTGTTACCCACTATAGCACATCGATCTGGAAGTCAGACACGTTTATAGGTAAAGGATTATTTTGCCCGTTAACTGGCAGCCCTGCAAATTCCCCTTACGGCTCTGAGCGAAGCAGCTGGTTCTGTTTGTATTCTTATGAGTAGAGTTTACATAGGGTACCACCTGCATGTGGCTGGCACCTGAGGCTGTTTAGTGCTTCTGTGGCATAAGTAACAATTTGTATGGATTTAGGGCATAAAGCTGTCTAAACCTCAATGCCCTTTCTGTTTTCAACCAAGCTGGACCCAGGTTCACTCAGATTTCAAAACCAGTTTGAAGGACTTGAGGCCCAACCTTAATGGACCTYCTAGCAAATCTCTTTAGGGGTTATTTATTTGAAAACACATCAGACCAGRTAACTTACTCCTTAAATCTGGTTTATGCAGCCAGACCCTATGCCAAATTTATAGCATGGTTTAGCTCCTGCTCCCACTCTCTCTTCCTCTGCTGTATGAGAATGTTTTCATAGAATCATAGAATAGAATCAYAGAATCATTAAGGTTGGAAAAGAYYTCTAAGATCATCRTGTCCAACCATCAACCCAGTACCCATGCCCACTAAACCATGTCYCRAAGCGCCACATCCACACGTTTTTTGAACACCTCCAGGGATGGTGACTCCACCACTTCCCTGGGCAGCCTGTTTTGATGCAGTATGGGGAACAGATATGTGATAAAAGCTCTTCTACCAAGACTTTCTATTTTATGGCCCAGAGACTTTTTTTTTTTTTTTGTCTTCCTATCCCCTGCCATTCATTCATTACACACACTTTCTTCTGACCCTTTTTTTTGTTTCTCCATTTTTTGATACCTGGAGATGTATGTGATAGGGACTTATCAGTTATCACTAATGCACATTTATCTGCAGGGATGCTGCCTCACTCATATATTAATCTGTGCACCAAAGTCTGTCTGTTATTCTTCCACCTACCACTGTTTGGTATTACTCATGTCTTGTATGGTTTTCTGAGAAAATTAGCTGAAAATGAACATCAATATTTCTTATAATGTTTTTCAGGCTAAGGATTAAAATGGGGAAAACTTACAACTCTGGGCTGAATTAAAAAAATAAAGGGAGGAGGGGGAGGCCTGGCATTGAACTAGGTGATGCAATGTGACCATTGCTGAAGAAAGAGGCGGTTCCCCCCAGGGTCATTCAAGGAGTTGTCAGCACAACTGGSACTGAGGTGGCCCTTGTGCCCTGGAACTGCTTCGCCTTGGGACGATGCCAGGTGATGAGCCCCGCTGCCTTCGGTGCAGCTACCGTCCGAGGGCTGCCAGCCGAAGTTAAGTCCTTCTGGCTGTCAGTGCCACCGTGCTGCTTGCAGTGAACTCCTCGTTTAGTTTTCTCATGGTAATAATATGTAACTCCATCTGAATTTCATTATGTGTTGGAATTAATGTCTTCATTTATGTGCCACTGCTGCTGTTCTTTGTGCCTCTGGCACATAGATTTGTTTTCAGTACCAGCAGACACAGGAATTGAGCTGTTCCCTAACTTTACTACTGCTATATGTAAAGGTCTTGAGTCTCTCTCCTAGGGAAGGAACAGCTTCTAAAGACCCTGCTTTTTCCTCCTGTAACCTAACAAAGCTCACTCACCATAATATTCAGTTCTGGAAATTGCAGCCAGTAGCGCCGAGGGAGTAGATCMCCAGTTTGCCCGAAGGTGGCTTGATCCCATTTTACACTGCCCTGCTCAGCAGTGGGAAGCGTGGCCTTCGCTCATGTCAAATTGTTGAAKAATTTGTCAATCTTGTTACCATTTTATTAATTAAATTGGGTTAAGACATCTGAGGAAGTAGGACGGACAGTTTGTTTCTGGCTTTAGCGTGGGTTACTTTAATCAAGAGTTCATGTCCATATTACAGCTTCTGCTTTCTGTATGACTGAAATCCCTGGACTTGCCTCAATTTCATGTATTGTATTYGGTTGCAGACCTTCAAGACGTGAGGAAGCAGATGTTAGCCGAATTCATGATTCTTGTATGATTTTTAAATACATAGTACACTTTTTCCAAGTCAAGGTTCCCCAAAGCAGTCTTCAGACCACATGAGGGACTTCCCAGCTGTTTCAAATCATTGCACAGCTAATTATTTATTCTATTMATGATCTTTACTTGTTTTCTTGTGTGTCAGTTGATTTGCAATTGCAGTTATTCACAATAGCCGGAAGAAAATCTGTTTGGGAGGTCTCATCCTCTCAACAGCAACGATGCCCAGTTATCCCCATACTAGCCTATACTTTTAGGTTAGAATCCTGCTGATTTTATAGAACATGGTGTGTTTTTTACCTAAATGTGTTCCAATGCTTARTATAGGTCTTGGGTTTAGAGGTGATTCAAAGCACCAAAGTAAATTCTTTCCCTATTGCTTGCTTCACCCACAAGCAATGCCGGCTAAATTTGTCATGACATTTGCTAATGGCCGGGTTGATCTTCCCACTGACCCGTGCTGCCTCGTACTCATGTCTAAAGCAATGGGCGTTAGGTCCTGGCTCCTCGGTGTTGTACAGCTGCGTGCGGTGTTGTGCAGCTGAGGGGTCCATCCTTGCCAGACCGGAGGATGTGCCAAAAGCTCTGCAAGCTCAGACGAAATATTTTGGCTTGTGTAATGAAACCAAAATGTCAGTGACACTGTTTAGTTTCCCAGTTACCAATTGATTGGATGGAGTCTAAAACATTGACTGTTTATGTATGCAAGAGCTGYGACTTGAGCTAAATCTACTAAACAAATTACACTAAACAGATAGTGAAAGCCAGAATTTCATGTGTCATAAAACTGTGKTTTTTCCTCATGGTTTTGTCTGAGGAGATATTTTTTTCCTATAATGAATGTTCATTAAAAAATTTTAGCTCCAGGATTCATAGTGGGTGATTTACTGTAATTGTAAAGATTTCTCATGTAACATTAACAAATACAAGAATATAACTGGGTACATGAGGAAGCATTAGCAAAGCAGCGTGCTGAGCTAGGGCTGGTACACATCCTATCAGCCAACCGGTCCCGAAATTGAGGATGCTCATTATGCAGCCTGACCTGTTCTGGAACAATTCTGCTGAGAGTTGCTTTGACYGAATTTTTAGTGCTGCTGAAAGGTGTCTGATTAATGGCTGTGAATAATAATAATAATATACCTAACACTTTTCACTCGCAGAACTCGGGGCACTTTTAGGCTTGTCTGTTTTACAGATGGGAGAATTGTGACCGATTTTCTGCAAAGTCATGAAAAGGCGGTTCACGGCTCCTTCGTCACCCGTGGTTGTCTGACTCACGTGCCTCTTCCGAGCGCGAGCCTGTTGCTGCCCTGGGATGTTAATCCCCTGGTGTGTTTAATTTTTCTGCTCTGGTTTAATTGCAGCCCAGAAGATGGGAAGAGATCCCCTCTGTCCCCATCAGCAGCGATTYGACTGAGCCATAGTCTGCCCCACAAGTCTTTTGCAAGCTGAAGTCTGAGAGGACACAGTTTGAGTAATTAAACTCCTAGGCCAATTTAGGCCTTGTTAATTGTCACAGAGCATCTATCAAGAGAAGGTGTTGAAACTGCCTTCTGCCTCTCGCAGGACAGTGAACAGACTTGGTGCGAGTGCCGTTTCTTCATTGTGCAAGGCTGTTTCCTTAGAGATGCGTATTTTAATTGCTATCGTGCCTAATCCGGGGCTTTTCTACACGTSTCTGCTGTGCTAGGACGGATCCGTATGGCAGAGGAGAGCTCGCGTTCCGCTTGCCGTGCAGCGGAGACTGACCTTCCTTTTGCCCGAGCTTGCACACCCAGAGGGCACGGGGTGTGCACAAGAGATTTTTCCTGGGCCTGAAAGCAATGTAGCATCACAGGTTATTAGCTGCAGTGAAACACCGTGCCGACATAGCTGTGCAACCTGTTTCTGGATCTAAAGTGACTGAGACAATAGTAATCTGTCTCTTTGCTCGTGTATCCTGTTACATCTTCAAAAGTGGTTGGTTTTCTTTCTTAATTTTATTGGATTCTTTTTTTCCAAGATGGTAAAATTGTTTCAGGAGTTGTCAGCCACTCTCAGAAGGGCAGAAAAGTTCAAATTAAAATAAATAACTCTGCAGGAAGCAGTGTTATAGCTTGAAATGCRAGGGTGTTTTCTTCAGCACTTTTCAATACCTGGAAAATACTGTACGCTTCTTTGTGTCCACCTTAGCAGAATGGGGATGTCTCCCTGCCCCTTTGGGACTTTGCAGATAAATGCCATAGGGGCTGCAAGGCACTTAAACAATGTCTTATTTTTATCAGTATAAACACCTAACCGAGACCGTTAGCCCAGCAGTGTCTGAGTCCTGCAGAAGCAGCATGCCTGGCGCTTCTGGAAAAAGATGATGAAAAACTTATCATTTCAGTGTACGTGATTAGCGTTAGACTTTTTAAAATGCTATAGGAAGACTTCTCTTACTTTGGCTTATTCCTTAGATATTGCAGTGATGAATCTTTATGGATAGGTTAGCTGCCTTCAGGAGAAGGATCCCCATGGAAATTGCTACTCTAGGTTCCCTCTGGACTGTTATATTCTTTCCCAAGTGATCCAAAGGGAATTCTTCACATGAAGACATAATAAAATTGAGTGAATGAAAATAGGGGRAAAAAGGCATTTATTGAAGCGGTCTGGAAAACTGAGCTGCCTCCGAAAGCGATTGAGTCAAATGCCTGCAGATGCAGGCACAATAGATTATGGAAATTATCAGAATAAATAGGCCTGGATGGCCTTAGCACTGTTGTGTCAACGGGTCTCATTGAATATGCTCAGAAGCATGTAACTGTTTGTTTCTCTGCCACATACATTTTTCCACAAGATGAGGAATGAGCTTGAAAATGATACCTGMATTAATTTGTAGTTTCCCCTAGACTCTTGGTGTCCCTTGGAAACAGAGCATTGGTAAAGCAGATCACATCACACTGCTGTTCTGCTTTAAATGGGTCCTCAATGGTGAGTCTTTTCTGTTTGTAATCTGTGTTTCACTGGTGATTTGCCATTGGACTATGGTTAAAAGGTTTTAAAGAAAACCCAAACGGCAGAAATCTCTCATTTGTAGAGATGCTATCAAGGGTTGGATGTCCAAAATTTGATTACGGAAATGAAAAGCTAGAATGGATCAAATCCTACACTGTTTTGACCTTCGTCGTGTTTGCCATCACTTTGTACTCACTTTGTATTCGTTTCTCATGGWTATGAACTTCTTTAGAAATGTTTAGAAATATTTTCAACTGTTTGCTTTAGCAGAATAGCTAGGCTTAACATGRGAGAGAAAAAAAGACTCTTCAGACTGAAAACAAACACTTTAAATTTCCTCCTCTGATTCCTACACGTGCGCTGTAGTTCAGTTACTTTTTGGATATATTCTCCTCTGATGGCCCAGTTCTCTGGCTAAGCACTGCAACTCGTGATATATCACACTGTCCTTTTTGCTGAGCTGCTGTGGTGTAATGCTGTTATATCTTGCCATAGTAAATCAAGAGAGATTTAATTTGGAAATTTAATTTAGACATGCCTTAGGAAATGTAAGTCCGGAGATACTGCAGTGAAGCTTTTGAATGTGTGTGTAGACATATGTATTTTTCAGCTTGCCAGTCTGATTCCCCCCCAGTGAAAATTTGAATTCCTCTGCCAAAAGTAGACTCTCTTTTTTTGGAAATAGAAACCCAATATTGTGGTGAAAAACAGTGCTTCAACAGTAATGCAAATGCATGCACACGGTGCAAAGCAGACGAAGAGCCAGGCCCTATCTCTCCTTCACAGAAACTCTGTTCTTCACTGGAATTTACTTGGCAGGAGGCATATAATGCGGGACGACCATGACTAAGGTATTTCTTTAGCTATTGTTCAAGCCAATGTATTTTAGCTACTGGCAAACACATTTTTTTGAATTATTTAAGTTTGCATTCTTTGTGGGAAGAAAAATACTAATAATATATGTGTGCAGGTTCAGTAGCAACAACCAGTAAATACAGAGCTCTGCTCTTAATCTTAAAGACAAATGCATAGCATAGTTAAATGGCCGAAAAGTGAAAGGTAGATAAATTCATATTGAAAATATGATGCAAGTCACAGTAGCCAGTGTATTTAACCCTTACCCAAAGAAGAATGGGCCGCTTAAACCAAGACCAATTCCCTCCTAATGAACATGTGCCAACTGAAGGACAAACAATTGGACTCAGTAATACGTGTGTTTTGGGGTAATTCRGATGTGTGCTTTATCTGCATGGCTCCAGTGTCTTGTATTCATGTGGCTTGTGAAAACCAGCGTTATATCTGAGGGTTGCATCCGAACGTTGGGCTGGGGCTGGCCTTCCTTTACTACRCTGCTGCATCATTTAGGCTACGGATGGAGGGGATGGTTCTTACGTAGCGCGTGTGTGTGTGTGCACGGCCGTGTCAATGGCATTGCAAACTGGCTGTGCTTTTCGTTCACATCTGGTTTATTTGGAACATTTAAAATTACAGCTAGAACGTAATGATCAATAGATCATTCATAATTCTTGAAATGCTGCTTTAGAAGAAAAATGGCTTCTGTTTTAAGAACTTAGAGCCCATCACCTTTGAAAATCCAGGAGTTCAGTGGGGGTAGAATACAACTCAAAAAAAGTTGAATTGCTCTTATTGGGTTGGAAAAACCAAAGGGCCAGCTCTCAGTGGTGTAACTCAGGCTGCCCATGGGCTTCAGCGAAGCACTGGAGATTTGCATGGATGCTGGCCTTGGCCCCACAATATTTAAGCTTCCTTTAAAGAGCCTCCAATACCTGGGCTGCTGGCTCAGATGCCAATTAGCTAAGACAGCTGTATGAATATATCTAGTTTTGTCAGGGTGAGCAGTAGAAAAAAGGAAGTCTCTTGCTGTGGACACAGTATGATATGAACCTGTAGATCTGCATGCTCCTTTGGAATCACGCCTTTTTTTTTTTTTTTTTTGGTCTTATTTCATCTTTTTTGCTAGTTGATTTCCTTGGTTAATAGTAAAGTAACTGCTCAAGTAGGAAGAACAAAGTAGCTCCATGGTTCCTTTGAAAGCACTAGAGCAGGGGAGTAGTAAATCTGCTTAATGAGCATGCATTAACACTTCACACTCCTGTGATAACTTCAACTAGTGCCAGGCACGCAGCTGTGGATAACAGGACAGGGACAAAAATCAGCCTTTTTCAAAAGCAGAGAACTTCTCTGCTGCAACTGGTTGAAGTTATTGCTAACTTCTGCAGGGGGGAAAAAAACCCACCATACTTTCAAGTGTTGAAGTCTCCTTTTCAAAAGACAGTAACTTGTGTTTCTGGAGAGTTCCTACACTGTTCCACAGGCAATTGGAAAATATGGRCTGATGGCAACTTCAGAAACATTTACCCAGCTTTAAAAGACTGTTTGCCTCCTGCACCACTGTGTCGTTTAAGATTTTACACGAGGTAACTAGAAGAAATATGTTCAGAGTGACTTTAAGCAGTTTGGGGGTTGAGGAGTGGGGAAAGCAGCTTGGGGAAAAAAATGTTGCGTGCGGATGAAATGACTTAGATTGATTCTGTTTGTATAATGCCCACAGAAATCTTGGTTGTATAGATCTTGATTATGTTTCTGGTTCTGCCAGTGGGCTATAGAGTGATTTCTGGTTAAAAAAAAAGGGGGGGGGGGGAAATACATAAAATCAGTATAATGATACTGTCCTCGTTTGTGTAGTATCTTGAAATTTATTAGTATAAAAACCTAGYTTTTAATTTTTTTTGCAATGGTACTTCATTTGCATGACAAGTAACAGACAGGCATCAGTAATATGTTTGAGTGTAGCTTAATCTTCAGAGAAGTTTTGGAAGAGATGCAATGATGTTTCCTTCTATTTTCCTCTGTCCGGTCTTACGTTTGCTGGTGAGACTAGCTTGAMGTGCAGACGTCAGAGCTGAACTTGACTTATATTCAGGAGACATCCACATGGGAACTTACTCTGATTTTTAGTTATTTGAATTTCAACTGAGTTTTAAACTGATTAGGGCAAGGAGTAAGCCTGGGGTCTAGAAATGCAGATGTACTCAGAAGCTACAACCCCCTGCAAGGCACTAACGGTGAACAAATGAGCTATGGRGAAAAGAACAGGTACACTTTTCTTTTCTGTTGGTTTAAATAAAATGATGAAACTCCCATGATTAGCWGAGGGTTCTACAAAATGCTGTGGAGTAGGCATAGGAAATTGGTGATTGGTTTGGAAATGCCAGCCAAAATGCCACCATTTCCCAAATGATTTCTAAATTTTGTTCTCTAAATGGCAATCTAAACTCTGAATTTCTCAATCTGTTTCTGACATCTGTAGAGCTATAATCATTTGATAAGCATAGTTAAAAAACCATTGTTTGACCTGGGTTTTAATATGCAGAGTCTGACTTTGCTGTGGTAATTTGTCCTCAGGTTTCATAATTTGAAGAACAAAGCAAAATGTTTTGATTTGACATTAAGTAGGTGATGAGCATGTCAAGKGAGATTTGACTGATGTTTCCTCTTGTTCCTCCAATGCAATTTAAATGATTTATTGTTCAGTTAAAGTGCAGGCTAAAAACAAAATTCCTTCAAGAATTATTAATTTTTTTTCTTATTGTTGTGATGGACAAGGCTTTATGAAGAACTGTGGAGCTGCAGCGCACATTCTCCCTGGTATTAAACGGTAGTGAGTGGAGGTTTACTCTGCACATGAAACTTTTTCTGTTTTGTATTCAGTGCGAAAGGACAAGTATTTTCAATAGGGTTATGATTAATTTTTACTTTTTGGAATTGAGCTAATTGTTCTGGTAATGGCATAGATGTGTAAGTGGTGTTACCACAAAACCGAGACCAAGATGACAAGCCTTGCTGAGAAACAAGTTGTTTTAGTGCGAAGGTGGATGTGGTCAGTACAGCTCATTCTCCATCCTGTGTGGGAACACAGCCAGGGCAGCGTGTCAAACTTGTGCTGAGGGAAGCCATAGGTATACGAGGTGCTTKCTATCATGGAAAAAAAATATCTTCTAGTATATCTTTGGTTAGAGGAAGGGTGAGGGCTAGGCTTCTCTCGACGAGTGCACTGCATCTATACTTGTAAATGTTGCTAACGTGCTATGATGACATATRTCACTGTAGCTGGTGAAAGATAGAGGAATCCAGCAATATTCTTTTTATTTCACCTCTACCCACAAGAAGCAGTTGAGAAGAAACCGAGCGTTGTCAAAGACCACAGTTTTAATTCCTTTTTGGGTAATGAAGCTTTTCAATTCTTAAAGTACAGAACTTTTTTTTTTTCCCCTGGAATGAATCCTTTTTCTTTTCAGTTTCACGCTCTTTGGGTATTGGGACTAAACAACTAATTTTTTACAAATGTCTTAAGAAATCTCTACATCAAAATATGGTCAGGATGAAACCTTCAACCTCAGAGAACCTGTAACCCCAAAAAGAAACCTAAAATCTGATAAACTGAGGTTCTTCTCYTGCCAGCCTTGAAGTCTTTGATGGTACCTGCATATCCTTCTTGACAAGGCACATGCAGGGAAGAGGCAGCCCATGCTCTGTTTTTTTCCCCATTTGACTAAACTGACACTTTTCCAGTTTAGGTAAGAGCTGAAGCAGTTAAGGATAAATCTACTGGTATGTCTGTGTCTGTTCTAGAGGCAGAATTTTTTCTTTCTTGTCTTTATTCTGTTGTAAAACATCTGCTGTTTGCTTTTTAGAAAAACTCTGCCTGCTTTTCAGGATGTATTATTAGTTAGTAGGCTTAGTTTCCTTCCTCGGCCCCTGTAGCGAGATGTTTCTMTCATGAAAGTACATCTCTCTGCCAGTATTTTACTCTTAAAGGCCACGTTTCAGTTTTGGAAGTTGAACATGAGAATTGTTGCAAATTGCAGTCAGTGCTGAGCTACCTCCACCTTTGATGGACCAAGTGTGAGATGATGTGGGAATCTCTGTTGCTTCTAGTGAGGATCAGCATYCTTTTGCATCTCATCTGGACTGTATTGTGCACCCAAATATGCCTTTGCAAACCTGGCTCTTATTCTGTTATGAGCCATGATAATTCCTGAAAATTTTACTATAAATATARTCTTAATCTGTGTTTAAATGAAAGAGGTTTAACAATTGGTTTTGCTCCCTTTATTTTAAAGCAAGGAAGTTGCTGRGTGAACAATGCTTCCAAGAAGTTTTACGTACGTCATTTCTCATCATGATACTTGAAGGGTATAGTAATTAGTTGGAACAGCTTCATTATCTTGAAAACAGGACAGCACAGCTATTGTGTGCCTCCATGTTTCAGTCAAAGCATGTGTGAGGTTGAGAAATCCTTACAGCGGTGCWAGTTGTCCCTTCCTAGCCAAAATTTAAGACTGGACATATTTTTGGTAGTGCTCCTTAAAAATGTGCTGGAAGTCTTAATGTGACAGGATACGTTAAAATCAAATGTAAGTTGTGTATATGAAATGACTAACTTTTTGTCCTTGTTAGCCAGAGCTCTTGGAAGTAGCTGGATGGGAGGGCATAGACTTGTTGTCTCGGGGTTTGTCAGTTTAGGAATAATATAGACCAATGTAGCTCTTGTGTACATTTAAAAATCTATCTTAGAACCAAATTGCAATTTTTGGAGGGCACAGGTTCTTAGAGAAGGGTTAGCATTGAGCTGCTGCTCTGGATGCAAGTCTGTCTCGGTGCGGTTGTGGCTGTGGAAATATTCTAGAAGTAAAACACAGTGCAAATGACTGACACCTTCTCATACGTTCCCTGAAATAGGAGAGTCTTCCAAAAGAGTATATATTTTTAAATTTTTATTCTAAAAAGATACATATATGCGTATGCAATTCTGAAAGAGCTTTTTGTACAGTTCTTTGGCTTGCCTGGAGATGGCAATGTGGCTGTATAATTGTTACACCACGGCCTACTCCCAGGAATACATAGAAATTACATTAAATTAATAACAAAAAATAAAGCTCAGTTTGAGCCAGCTCTGCAAAAATGTAGGGAATAAATGCATTAGAAACATACAGATAATGTAGCTGAAACACAGCTGATTTAACTAAATGAGAAGCTTTGTGAATGGTAAATTAATTTTTTATTGCACCCGGACACCCAGCATACTTTTAATGTCGTGTAACATCCATTTTCGTCAATGACTTACAATAAACATAAGCAATGGCCCTTTGCTGCCGCTCATCGGCTGTGTAACGCGGGCCAGCGCCGACGGCTGCCGCAGCAATAAAGGCGGTGAGTTACCTGAGCTCTCAGGGTAGTCATTGCCTTTACGCTCGTGTGCCTGAGTCAGGCAACTGAGGTTTCTTGTTTATCAGTTTAAGCCTGGAAGCTTAAATAAGTTTTTCAGAACATTTTGCTTGCTTCTAGCCRAGAGAATTTTTTGGAAAGGGGAAGTGAAAAGCTCTTGTGCTTAATTAACAGCACTAATTGTAAGAATAATGCCTGCTCTAGTAGAATATGCTTCACTTCAACTTGTTTCTAAGAGCTCTGCTATGAGTATCMGCGTTATCCTCGATTCACAAATGGAGAGACAGACGTGCAGGGAGATGGACCTCCTCACTGCCAGGTCAGCCTACAGGCTAGTGGCAAATCTGGGGAGATAACCCAGGTCTATTGAACCCCACTTTATTAGGCTAAGCTCTCAGCAAAAGGAACTCAGACAAGATCTCCTACGTCTGTATCTGAGTAGACTTAAGTGCAGAAAATCCCCTTGGGTTCTTTGGATCGTTAAGAATACAAGGGAAATGGTAGATGATATAATTTGGGAACCCACTTTTATGTGAAGCTCTAGGATTAYTAGAAATCTGACTGCAAAATTTTTTCACGGGAGATAATGTCTGCAAACTAAATGTAGTGGGTTTGTTCACTGAAATGTTCTGGCTCAAAGTATTTCTTTCCATTCCCCTTTGGGGTCAAGACATCTGAGTTTGGTAAACTGTTTTCTTTGCTGTTCTGGGTTGGATATSTCTTCCACTGTGTTATTTCTGTTGCTCAAGCACCCACCGTTCTGTTCTAATACCTTTGCTGTCGGGAGGTAAATAGAGTATAAATTGTCACTTTGACATGTTAGACTTTGTAGTGTGTTGAATRCATTTAACACGCTGTCATGATGTACCTGCACCTTGCCAAACATTTGAAATTGTTTTGTACTTTAAGATGTGGCTATTTGTTTATGAAACACTTCTCGCTCCAAGAAATCTTGTTTTGCACAGTTGCCATCGCTGCAGATATTCAGGGAAAGGACAGAGGAGACGTTCTAGCAAATGGGCTGAATGGCCCCACAAAAAGAAAAAGGATGGCTTTTCTCTTTTGGGTTTTTCTTGTGTCATTCCCCTGGCATGTTATTTTCTTACCTCGGAAGCTGTTTGGAGAAGAAAAGAAGATGAGCTCTGATCCTTGCAAGCTCTGCATTGTAATTTTAGTTCTGTCACAGATGCTTTATGTTACCCCGGCATGCCACCCCACCACACTTAGTTGCCCAACTCCTCAAATGGTGGCTTCAGTACCTTGAACCATCTCCCTGTCTCCAGCCATGCTTAGCTGCACTTTTTTACACCCCTGTTGTTTGAAGACCTAACTGTCCCAGGCTGCTTGCATGGAATATACACAGTGTCTGGCAGTATCTCACCGGTGTGATTTCAGATACAATATGAAAGAAGCAGTATTTGTTACACAGAAATGCTTTAAAAACACTCGGTGTCTCATAAAATGTGGCCCCATAAAGTCAGGTTCAGAAGCACCCTTTACCTTTTCTTTTCCAAATATAAACTGRGCATTGGTGACTAGCATTCATCCACAGAAAGGCAAAAAAATCAAGTTCTTTCAGAGYGTGGCTGTGCAGGGCTATATGGGAAAAGGAAAACTGATATTCAGTGTCTCATTTGGACACACTTAGTTAATTTGAAAAGCAAATGAAGGAAGGACCTCAACCATCTGCCTAATGCTGTGCTTCTATTCCTGAGTCTTTTTCAGATTATAATATTCTGGCAGTGCTGTGGCATCCAAGGCTATGCTCCAGACGGAGCAAAGAATATAGAGAGTGTAGGAGCAATTAAGCTGCTGTTGGGCCTGGGCTGTGTGTCGTTGGGGGTGTTAGTAGAATTAACTGTAGTCAGTCATAGGAGAATAAAAGCTGGATAAACTGTTGTTAGTCTTTTTACACTTGGATTAATTGCAGCAAYTGTGATCTCCCAGTTGACTTCCAAATGCTCAGTTCAGGATGTGAGTCAACTCTTAGCTTGGACAAGTGCTAAGCTGCATGTCCAGTGCCCAGGGAACTTGGAAATACGGGTTCTTAGAGCTGTAGTCTGACCTCTTGTGCCATGCTCGGCTTGGTATTCCTTAGCCCATACTACTAAGAAAGCAAGTGCAGGATAAAAGGATGATTGGAGGCATGGCTTTCAGTTTAGATTAAATGGTAGAAATTAAAAATCGGGATGGATAAGAAGACACACAGGGAATGATTACTGTGGGATGCTATTTTTCACAATACAAGCAGCAAAGGAGCACTAGAAATTAGAAAGCACTGGGTTTCCAAAATGAAATGGCAGTAATGTTTAAGAAAACAAGTGATTAAATTGTGGGACCCTTGCAATTGGTGTTGCAGCAACTCAAAATATAGATTAATTCAAAAAGGCTTAAGGGATGTCCTGGAGGACATGTTCACCAGTGTTCCAGATGCCACTTGCAGCTCTGAAAAAATGCAACTCTCTGATTGTGAGGTGGCTGGGTGACAAATCATCGTCTGCTTGTCTTATGCTGTTCTTTAAGCAYCCACTACCAGACAAACTGGGTTAGGCAGACTATTGGATTGACCTTCAGCTGGACTTGCATTTTTGTGGGGAGAAGTGGCTGATAACTATATTGTTCTTGTCTTCTTGTGGAGTTGATGGCTCTATCTGCATGGAATGGAGGGTTTTTTTCACRTGGTCTATGAAGTTTGAAAAGCTTTTGAATCCTTGCACAGCATTTGATACAAGAGGGCTTTTAAAATGCGGGTCATTATTGTTCTATGTTGAGCTCTGGGTAGTCAATGTGGATGTATTTCCTCTTCAGAAAGTTCTATTTATGCTGTAATGATGCTGCAGGCCAATTTCTGTATCATTTCTGTGCATTTATCTTTGTTGATGATGGTTTATTTGAAGAGGTCTGTCTTTATATTGTCAGTGACTTAATGATGAGAATCAAAGCTTTAGGATTTGCAGGAGAAAGGAAGTGCTTGACAGGCACTGCTGAAATGGTTTAGCCAATCTTTCATTTTAACAATAGGGAAATAAAATAACCCAAGTGCAGAAATAGATATTTTTGAAGCAGAACGTAATGCTCATCAGCATAGATAAACACATAAAGGATTGATGYGTTTTAAAACTATGTCAAAGATTCGTGTTCAAAAGCCATGTTAAAAACAATTGGAGAGGGCTCGTTCTGTGCCTCTTACGTTCCAGAATGGATTAAAAGGGATTTAATAGGAAAAGGAGTATTGCCTGGAGGTAGGAGTCTGGAATGGCTTTTCACTGCTTGCTTCCTTGCTCTGCCAACTCTGTGCTCTGACCCTCTGGTTAAGACTCCTGTGAATGAAGAGGATTTACTAGCTGCAATAAATTTTGTTTCTAAACTCTGAAATGGTGGGACAGGAGTGTCACCTCTGCCAAAYCAGTGCTCCCAGACTCTGGGATAAGTCATGTTGCGTTGAACAGAGTCTTTTTTTCTCTGGGGTGAGCTACAGCTTTAGGAGAAACTCCTGGTGAGGCTCGCAAAGGTGAAAAGCCCATCTGTACCTCAGTTTTCCTGTCTGATTACAATGAATATGTCATTTGCAGCTGTATCGCTTCATGGACTAATGCGTACATAATGCTTTATCAGCTCCTCCAGGAGCTCCAGCAAAGACATAAGAAGGGTGTTTAGTATAACCCGTTCAAGCGTGTTAACAAGACAGAGTGTAAGAGCATTGATTTCAATGAGATGATTCCTTTTTTCCACCCTGACAGCATAGCAAATATCGCCAACCTTGCTCGTGAAAGAAGCGTCACTGCCCGACACTGCGGTACCACTGCCTGGAACTGCAATTGCTACACCGCCGGGCTTCGCTTGTCCCMGTGGGCAGATACAAACCTTGTGCTGGGGACTATTATGAAAAGGCGTTGAATTCATACGAATACTTTCTAGAGTCCCAGCCTGGTCATGTACTCTGTGATGAGGATTTGTAAGGAATTTTCCCTGGTACACATAGTCCTTTCCTTCATTAATGAGAACCCAGCTGCTGCGACATCACCCAGACCTTWTTACAGCTTCAATAATAGTGTGAAGTTCAAACACGCTGGGTCACTAAACAACATCTTCCCCTAAATTAGGCTGTCCTTGTTTGCAGGCAGTAGCAACAGCCTTTCTAGGGCTGCTCTGCCACCTGAAAATATCCATGCAAAGTCATGACTTAACTATTCATGACCTTCTTTTCCAGGATGTCTGCAGTGAACTTGGAAACCTCTTCCTCTGCAGGAGAACTGCCTGTGTTTAAGCTACGCCTCCTGCGTCAACTTCTAAGCGTTGTTGTCTTGGTCTTTGAAGATCTGATGGAAAGCCAAGAGTCCCAGAGAAAAAAATCAGCATCAAAAAACCAAACCTGATTTTTCTGCTCCCAGATTGCATTGCAAATGGATGGCTGAGTTCAGCTGGTGAGRTTGCACAAATGGGCAGTGTTCAAGACCAGCTGCCTTTGTAGGATATTCTACAGGAGTTGAGCTCTTTTAAGTCCACGTTGTAAGAATAACCTAAGATACCTTTGTAGCCAGGCATTTGAAGGGCTGTTCAGTTCCACCGGTGGAAGAAATTAAGAATTCTATGGTTATGTTTCACAGAGGCTCTCCTGAAGATAATTAGTTGGTTGCATAATTGCACAATTGTTCCTGTTGGATTCTGGAGTGTTTTCCTTCCTCCTTTTCTCCCTCTGTGGTTAATTAAACACACAAAATTATAGTTTAAAAAATTGTTTTTAAGGCAAATGCTTGTTAGGGATCAGAGGAACTTTGTGGACTGCTGAATGCTATTTGTCTAATTGAGACTCATCCCTGATAAACATGTGCTTCAACCTCATCTGAGGTCTGCAGAAATTAAGCAGATGTTCTGATGCTGTTGTGAACTGTTATCACTGCAAATAGAGTTTATACGCTACATCTTGTAGGAAACAAGGAAATAAATCTGGTTTTTGTGAACCTCAGTAGGAAACTACAGAAAATATGGGTGCTTTTGGAAATGAGATTACAGATGGGGTTAACACTGACCTACTCAAAAAGCAGTTTGTCTAGCTGTAAGTATTTCAAGAATATCTGTCATGAAGATATGCTTTTGGTAATGGTAAAGAGCTGTAGTTGAGTACTTTCTAAGACAGCAATTTTCCCTTGGAAAATACAAATCTACTGAAACATTTCCCATAGTGATTTGCCAGTTTTTTAAATGGGATGTTTTGATAAGGCCAGAAAACGTAATTGAATCTTTTGTTCTATAAATTAATGGGGAAGATATGAGGTTGATTTGATGTGTCTGAAGTAAAGTACTTCAGGGTTATTTGTTTTGCTTGTTTCATGRAGAATATATTTGTTTGCTTTGTACTTGGTGAGAGAGGACGTTTTGAAGTCTGGGTGTTTTGCCATTTCCAGTGGAATGGCAACTTCTGTTTTTAAAACAGCCAACCCAACCCCCTCTGCTTGGAGGAGGCAGTTTGCTTGTTCTTTGCCTCTGTGCTCCACACTTGCAACAGAAGAAGAAATAAAATGCTGTTACTGTTCCTGGTTCTTGTCACACAGCAAAGTCTCAATGTTTTTAGAGGAAGAGCAAGGGAAAAACTTGTCTGGATTTGTCTAGCTTTCASAAACTGTTGATAAAAATGTTTTGTGATGAGGTAAACTGAAAGACATGAGTCCATAGTAATATTTGTTAAAATGAAAGATTTGAAGAGTGGAAGTTCTCTCAATATAAAATAGCTTTGAGTGATAAAGGCAAAGTCCAGATAATACTTGCTAAGTCTCTCAATAGCTGTGGTAGGAGAAATCAGCCAAAATTTGAAATGTAATTATAATGAACAGCAAGAAATTATTCAAAAAGAAAACTGTCATTTAGGTGCCTGACTTAAAGGGAACTCAAAAGGGACTAAAGGCCATCGGCACCCCTGCAGCTCTCCCAGATAAATGATGAAAGTCCTGATCYTTCACCACTTAGTGTAAGTTGGTCTGCCAACTTAAATATTGCACGCATGAATMCTTATTGCCTATATTCCAGGTGCCATCGCAGTGCAATCAGCCTGGCAGAGAGAATTTCACCTGGTGATGAGGGTTAGGTCAGCTGGGTTACACATGTGGCAGAAATATACCCCTGGATTCTGGAAATGCCAACACCAAAAATAWTTGTAACAGATATTTCCAAGAACTGCTGGTGTCTTCTGCAGTCCTGRCCATTGAATCCTGTGAAGATATTTGCAGCCGGGTTCCCCAAATCCCCCRCCATGCAGTTCTGTCACTTCCTAGAGAAATCCATCCTTACCTGGTGTGCATATTCATGTTCCTTGCCAACAAAAGCAGCTTCCAAGAGCCTCCTTGGTGTTTAAAAAAAAAATAATAGTAAGTCTGTTAAGTTGCTGAAGGTGAGTGTATAATGGCATGACATCGGCTGTGACACCACTGCTAATCTAATAAGAGGAAAACAGATGTGGGAAGCTCCTAAGATTTCCTGCTTATTGAGATCAGATTTGTCCTGTGACTATGAATCTTTTTTRCCTTCTGGAGATGTGGATGCTTAGACAATACTCTTAAAGATGCATTTGAGAATTATTAAGAGCTGTTTTGGCATAGTGTCTTCCCTATCTGCTGTTCKCACTAATTTATTAATGAGATAAATGTTATCCCCTTCAGAAGTAATTAGGACAACTGTTTTGTGTGTGTGYGCATCTCAGACAAGTATGAAAATGCTACAGATTTCATAATTTTTGCCATTTTTTCTAAAGACAATTATCTGGATTTAGCAAACTCTTCCTGGCTCAGTGACCCGACTTTCGAACAGTGCCTGCCTTGATTTCCTTATTGTTTATTACTTAACATCAGTTGAGTGTTTCTATTTCCAGTGTCTTATTTTTCACACTCGGTTGGATTTTTGTTTGAAAATTTCCCAGTACTAACCACCTATTTATACATCTGCAGTCAGGAGAGCTGGTATTTCTTGCGGTGTGACTCTGCAGAGACCAGTTTAATTAGCACTCATGGGGTGGTTGCAAACCCTAAAAACTCAGTTAGATGGTGGGTGGGAGAATGGACTTGAARTCTCTCTTATTTTTCCTGTAAATTTATGTTATGCAATCATACATCCCTTCCCTAAAGCTACAACAAGCAGCGTATTTATCCTTTCTTGGTGTCTAATAACACTGCCAGCTATCACGAACCTGTAAACAAGAAATGCCAAAGGTTCATTAATTTTAAAACCAAAGTGAAAACATGGTCTGAGGTGATGGTCTAAAGGATGCCATAAGGGTGGCCAGGTGAGCGTGAAACCACATCAGGGGTTATTACCTGAATCCCCGTAACTCCAATCTGCCCAAATGAGTACACCGCAAGCAGATGTTTTACTGCCTTCGCTCAGCGTGGTGCAGCTGCCGTTCAAGCCTTGGAAATACCAGCTCCTTAGATTAACAAAGAAACCCAAGGTTGAAGGTAATGATGTCTGAAAATAAACTAGAAACGGCAGGCTGGTGAAAATTAGGCAGGGTTGATTAAAAAGAACATAAGGATCTCTAGCAGAGTTTAAATACACCTGCCGCCATGAGRTCATTTGAAACCCGTGTTTAGGTTTGACAGCGTGCCCGCTTCCAGCATGTCCCRGATCCTTCCCTGAGAATTTAAGTGACGTGGTGTGGATGGGGTGGAGCAAGGAGGGAGGAGGGRTGTAAAGTGACTTGTAAGAGCTATAGCCTAAATCCCCATTGTCTTTGCAGTTCYCTTATGAACCTGCTCCAATGTCGATCAAATCAATGAAAAGACTGCTCTTAACYGAGTTAAGGTTGGAACCCAAGAGAACAGAGCTGCTGTTCGAGGTTTGTCTGGATGATCACGAGTCAAGGATCGAATGATGCTATTGTAGTCCCAGAGCTTGCCTTCGGCTGCAGCATCTCTGCGCTCACTGAAATGGCAGCACAAACCGCTTCTTCAGGCTGTGACTCTTCATCGGAGAGCGCTGGGGCACAGATGGCAAATACCGCAGTCCTTCCTTGTTCCAGTGTCTGCAGGGAAACCGTTCGTATGAAAAAGGGCTGCAGGGTCAGACCCATGCACTTTTGTAAGATTGAATCCTCAGCTGGAATTGCATCTGCTGCACTCCATTGGTTTTACTTTTGCTTAACAGACCATAAACAATTTGTTTACATAGACAGCTTTTCATCTTCCACAGTGAATCATAAGTGAGTTCTCTAGGGATCAATCCCTGGTCTGGTTGTTGCTTTTCATTTATATACCAGGCTTGGATGATTTAGATCATCAGTGTTTCCGTCTGAGTTCAAAGGCAGCTGGTTTATGTCCTTTTCCTTGCACAAAGGATCTTACTAAAAATCTACATTATGGATCTGGCAGATTAAGCTTTGCTTTGAAATACTTTGCTATAAACTAGAAAAGAGATGTTATGACCCATTTGCCACAGAGAAGAGAGCTCCAGCCCATCAATGCTAAAAATACAGGTCCCTCCCTCCAAGTAGTTGTACTTTAATGGTCCTTTGGCGATAATGCTGAGCTCTTACTCTGTATGTACTCTTAACTAAAGGGAGAGAGAATGTGGGTTACAGAGGGACAGTGTCTTACAGGCAGAGCTAGAAAAAGATCTGAAATGACAAAATGGGCTGAGGTGATGTCCTAAAGGTGACCAGGTSGGCATGAAAGTATAGCCAAGAGTTCTTAGCTAATAACTGGGCTTTTCGTAACCRAGTCTGAAAATCTGTGCTCTAGTGCCACAGGATGAGCTGCAGTTGCAAGCTCAGCTGCAGGGCAGCCTGGGGTTTAACAGCATCTGGAACCAGCGAGAATTGGAGACAGACCCTATTTTACCTGCAAAGTTTCATGCCCAGGGTATGACCCATTTTTAGTTATCTCTGTAGTAACCTACAGAGCAAGTGTGGCACGTGATTCCGGTGAGTCTCAGGTCAAAATAGGTGGTTGTGTTTTGAGGAGTTTGAATTTAGGTTTAATTTTTAATTTATTTTTTTTAAATATATATAMTTTAGCGTTTAGAATTTTACACATCTGGTTCAATGTATTTGTGTTTGTGTAGTAATGCCTCCAATGGCTGAAGGTTTCCAAAATGACTACCAGCTGTCCATGTTTCACATATCATTAGTTATTTAAAAACTAACCTCTCCTTCTTCTGGAGCCCTAATAACAYGAATCTTGACTCAAAACATTTCCCCTGAAATGTCAGTGTTGGGGTGATCTCCCTTGCTCAGTTGCAGAGAGGTAACAAAGATTAATAGACCATGATGTTAGTATTAACCTTAGAGGAAAGCAGATGCTGCAGCTACTTAGTTGTGAAAAATACTGGATAAAGGAGTGTGATTATTCTTTGCAACTGCACCAAATGTACTTAATTCAAATTAAGTCTTAGAAGGTACTGCTTTTTCCTGTCAAGTTGTTTATTTAAAAAATTACTCTGGAGCAAATAATTCATTACCTCCTCACATTGCATTTGGTGATTGCTTATAATAAGAGTCCACTTTGAGAAGCAGTTGGCTTTTTCCTTCATTACATATACATAGACCCAAAGAATTTTTTATACTCCAGTAAACATAATTTGTATTTCACGACATGTTATGAGTTTCTCGTTGTATGAATGTCTTAAAATGAATTTATAAATAACTTTTATGGTTCAGTGAGAAAAGCCATTAAGGTGTTTAAAATGTTTGGAAGTGCAGGAGTTGAAAGAGTAGTTTGATATATATGGTGCAATGGGAGTTGGGAGCTGTAAAGAAATGCTGTTGTAGTTCAGCAAAGAAATCTAGAGGGCTTCAACTACAAATTGTTAAAATTACCAGTTGTAGAAACAGTATAGAAGAGAATTAGAGATGAAAGAACGTGACCAACATTTGGTAATAATAGCACAGTGTTCATTTACTTATTGTAATCTATTTAGATCAAGGTGAATGTTAAATGCATTTTTAGATATTTAAATAAATGTGTGCAGGTCTGCAAATAATCTARCTGGTAAGGCATTATCAACAATTCCTTCCCCTCCCAGCCCCACAACTGTTYAGTCTAAGAAATGCCACTTGTGATCCCGCAAAAATCCCGCAAAAAATTGGGACTCTAGGCTGTCCTGGCAACTCTTAATTACTCTGGACAAGCTAAGAAAACCACTGTATTATGTGAATCCTGGAATCTCAGAGCTGAATTTCTGTTCACACATTTCCTTTTTCTCCTCTAACATGAAGACTATAGTGCTAAATTAGTGGGTAATATGTGTAAGTTGAGTGAAGTATGAGTCTGTGCTGACTTATACAAACTTTCTTCAATGAACTGCTCAATCGCCTTCGTTTGGAAGAACAATAATTAATATCAGATCGAATTGGCTTACATGTCCCAGGGTAAGGTTTCTTAACTCTATTTTTGTATGGCATTTTTAATTAACTTAGAATGAGCATTTGCGCATATAAAGATTAATGCAAATGTGTGCAAACATTTTTATATTTGCATCCAGCTGCCACGCTCTTCAGAACGGGATTTTGTTTCATTGTGGTTGCTCTTGCCAACTTTTCCTGGGGAATGTGCCGGCATCAGTCGACAGTCAGAGGAGGGACCAGGGCTGCAGCACAYACACAAATGCCCAGGTTCAAAATGATCCCTACCCATTGAATCCCATGATAACAGRTTATATTTCTAGGTACTATTTATTTACTTATCTGAAGTAAATTACTCAATCTCTTAACGTTATTTTAGCCACCAGCTAAATGATTACACTGCTAATTAGCAGCCTYGGAGTATCATGTAGTTTTAAGACAACTAGTTTTGATAAAGCGTGAGTGTTGAGGCTGGCAGGAGAGGTGCTGTCATCAAGCATAGTGATGTTTATTCTCAGCAAAGGCCTTTTTCAGCACGTCGATTTATGTGGTGTATTTATACTGTGTCCGTGTTTGCTTCATGGTCTTGGAAGACAAGACCTTCTGCATTTAAAAAAAGTAAATAAAGCATAAAACCTAGTTATTTGTTATTTCAAATGCTGGTTGTGGAGGAAGTCTGTGACCGATAGAAAATAAACTGGGTATTTCTAGGCTACTGCTGATAAACTGATAGGGGAACTTTAATCCTCTTGGGGATTAAAGTGTCATAGTTGATAAGGAATTTTCTTTATGTAACTGCGTAAGTCAAGCTGTTAATTTAAATAAACAGCCAAAAACCCCAAAYGCACAGAAAAACCAACAACCTAAAACCAAAAGCATTTTCTGCAGAATATTTCCCCACTAGAAAATGATGCAAGAAATACATTGGTTTTGATAGAGTTTTGTTATAAAGCAGAGAATCAAAAAGTGGCTAATGGTTCTGGTCTAGTCTTTTGACCTCCTTCTTTTCCAGTCTCAGGTTTTGAGATGACTCGAGTGTGCAGATATTTAGAAGTACAGGTTAGCTTATGGTCTCTCACTGAAGCTYTCAATGAGTGTCTGGGTAGGCTTTTTCTCTAAGGAGACACTTCACTAAATAATACATCTTCATAGCATGTAGGGATTGCTATGGCAACAGTTCATTCTGAATTACAAACCAATTAGATATTAAACCCTCACATAATCCATAGCCATCTAAATTACTGCCAAGAGGCAGGTATTGACTTAAACATCTTGATTTCGGGGGGTTAAAAAAAATTAAATTCATTTTTTAATTTTGAATTGTTTCTATCCAGTTTTCTTCTGAAATTACATCACTTACAGAAGAYGAGGATGGAGTAATGGCTTCAGGAAATGTCTCCTGCCCAGGGAGGAGATGCATGGCAGGAGCAGAAGTACTGGAATGGACATTTGTTTGCCACTAATCCATCATTATCAGCTGGACCATGGCTGGATGGACCCAAATCAAGCGACTGCATTTGGATGAGCCTAAATTCTTTGGTTCCCTGCTGAAATCAGTAACTTGACTTCATGAGAATCAAGGTTTTTGCCGTTTTCAAGTTAGGGGGATGCYTGAGTTCTAGATCCATGTGAATTTTGGGAATGGTGGACCAAGACAAGGTTTTTTTTCTGGTAGAAGACCATGCAGCTGCAGGCTTTTCTTTATCATTACACATTATCCTTTCAAATCCTGGTGCAGCATAACATGAGGAAATGGGCTGTGATTTTACCTGCAGCCCTTAGGTGCAAGAACTGGACATATTTCTTAGAGACATGAGGAATAAGAGGCAGTTAAGACAACTGTGTTTTCTTATGAGACTTGGTGCATTTAGACTTTCCTGAAAATACTTCAGGTTTTACTTTAACATTACATTAATGTTACATTTGTATGTAACATTTGAAATGTTACATATTTCAAATGTAATTTGAAATTATCTGCAGGAGGTTTTAAAATAAGATAACGTCCCAGTGCAGAACAGGAAACTTGTTCTGTATTGCTCTCCCTCTGCACCGACAGACACAGCTGAAATCTCAATGAAACTGGAGGTGGGGGAGAGGAAAAGACTTCCAGAAAACCCAACCACCCCTCTGGAATTTCATTGCCCTTACAATTCCCCTACTGTACCTATGGTAAGAGGCGTCAAACTAGTCAAACATGCAGCTTCACTTTCACTTGAGGTGCATGAATGAATTATATGCTAAGGAAATGCCATCTAAGGCTCTTGACAGCCTCTTAACACCTCTGTTTTAGCAAAGGCTGGTTTGCATTTGCAATTACTGAATCAGTCTCTTGTGGCCTGAGCTGCTATTTCAGTATACAAAATGTTCCCTCAAAGAAGTGGTTGGTGTAATCTAGAGGAATAAGTTTTTTCTTGATTCAGTGATGCTCCTCCTTAATTTCAAACACAGGGGTGAGCCTAATGACTTCTGAGACTTAAAGCACATTTAAACGCTATGTTAAGTAGAAAAGGGCTAAAACACTTGCCAATATGTTTTGATAATTTGAGAGCTATTAAAATAGTTTTCCAAAGAATGAATCTACAGCTTCATCTTCAGTACTACTCTCACGGGACGGGCGAAGCCTGTGTCCCACCCTGCTCTGCTTGCAGTGTTAGAGCTGGAAGAAGGGTGAGTGCCCCGTGAGTGCCCCCGTGCTGCCTTCACGCAGCCCCTTGCACACTTTTGCACTGCTTGGCTGTCCCACACCGTTGTCCTGGCATTGCCTGCARACTCCGGGAGGGTGTAACTTGTGTGGCTGTGTTTTGAACTGTAGACCTTAAAGCGTTGCTGAGTAGCCTGCTGTGCCATGGATGACAGCAACTTTGGAGACTTCTAGCAAACAYGGCAAAGGGTACCCTCCGAGTAATGTCTCTCCCATAGCAAGCATCCTTAAAATGCAAAAGGAAGAGGAAAGGGCTTGTCGCAGGGGCAGGAGATCTCAGTTTCGCCRGACTATGTGCCTTGCTGGATGAAARTTCATCTACTAAAAAGTTGGGGCTGGCTCCAATGGGTGGCCAACCAGTATGTCTAAAGCCTTAAAATCCTGCAAAAGGTGCCTTGCTAGGGTTGTTCTATCGTGCCACACAGTGGGCTGAATACACAGAGTAAATGACTATATTTGGGAATGGAAATAATTGYTTTTTGATTTGTGAGCTGCAACCACAAATTATTTCCTGCACCCCTGTTGTCAGAAGAAACTGTTCTCTTATTTCCAGCCGAGAGACCCTTTGTGTAGCCRGTGCTGTCTGCCATGATTAGGTGGAGTATTGCACTAAAAAACTCCTTRAAGTCTTATTTGGGTAGAAACGTCCAATTCCTTTTTTACTGAATTGGTGTCCTGTAATGATAGTGACTTGACTTTAATTAAAACCAAGAAAAAAGACAATAAGCGCACACACACCCCAACCAACATATTACTAGGGACTAACCTTCAGTAGGAAATGATCACTTTGTCTTTCAAAAACTTTCATTGCATAACTTCTTAAATATTTTATCTTCATTAATGAAAACGCTCTGGTGTTTTCATATGGGAAGTTAGTTGGTTGTGCAAATTCCTTGCAGGGGTTGAAAACTTCTACCTCATTTTTTAGGACGTTTRTCTGTGAGCAAGGCTTGAAAATGAGAGGTTTTCTCAGTTGCAGGAATTCCACAGTAAATGTCAGTATGAATACAATTAGAATTTTTATATATCACTACCCCTTTCTTCTGCTGTAGGTAGGCAGCAAAATACATGTGCTGGCTAACGGTAAAATGTCATTGCTCTGTYATACGCACTTGTGGGTATAATCCAGATGTGGGGGTGATATTTTTGTCTGCTAGAGGTCAGTTTAGAAAAGGGCATGGAGAAAGAAAGGGAAGGAAAAGGGCATTCTGTGAGCTGGAAATGACAGTAAAAGTTTTGTCAGCACTGGAAAACTGTTGTTTAGGCGATGTTGGTGTAATTGAACAGCATGTTTCCACTTCAGAATTAGAGAAATTGGTATAGAAATGCTTTTTACACAGGTAGCCTGTCCCTTTGGGAACAGGGGCTGCTACCTTGGTAGGAGGCATCTTCATGACTTGAAGTGCAAGGGTGTTGAAGCTCTGTTTTTACAGATAAGGGATAATAAAGGTTAACGTAGCTGTSCAGAACCATTGAAATGACGATAATGGCACGAACTCAGAATAACAGCAGAACCACTTCTGGTCTTTATTAGAAGGCAGTACAGAGGCGACTTATGTATGGCAAATTCCCTCTCCTCCCATGGCAGGAGGCTCTTGTCACCCCTCACAGTCGCATCCTTGAGAGAGGGTCCCTTCTGTTGRGGAGCCGTTGGATTGCATCTCTACCAGCCTTGTTTCAAGGAGGGAGGAATTGTAACTGAGCTAGAGCTGGTGGTGGTGACGTGCCTGCATGAAACACGAGGGGATCCGCTGCTGCCTGCGACCTATGTAAAGCAGATGATAATATGCTCCTGCCTCTTCCTCAAAACTCATATCGATRGGGGCAATGAAAGGTCATCCACTAAATCTGACGTTCCTTAAAACAAGAGCTTCCGTTCACAGAAAAGGACTTGCAAAATGTGTAATTATTCTGTTTTGRCTGGTGATCCTGTGTTGGTGTGTATGGTGTTTGGTTTTGTTTTTGTAAGAGGGCAGAAATATGGAAGTGGCATTATTGATGAAGGTTTCTACATCTCTTTTTTCCCCTCTCCTCTCACCCTCCCAGTGTCTGGTAGCAGTGCTTGCCAAATTAGGTTTCCATCTTAATTATTCCTGACATTTTCTCCAGGATGCTATGATCTGCTTCAGGGATTTGCAGTCTAACACGCTAGTCATTTTTATTGCATGGAAATGTGAACTGAATAAATTGATATGGGCTATTTTTGTTGTGAACTGTTTAATTTTGTATGATTGCATCAAAGTGCAGGAAAGTTTTACCAAATTAGTAAAGTTTAAATTGAATTCTCCTATAAACACTGGACTTGAAGGATGTCAGCAAGCGTGATAGGCTGAGGGTCTGTTATTCTTAATTGGGACAGCCTGATAAGGAAAAAATTGTATTCCAAGTATTGATTTAAAAAGATATTCTTGGTGAAATGGAGAAACTCAAATTATGTCAGGAGGTAATCTGAAAGAGTACAACAAGCTTTTTTACCCTCTAGTCAGCCTTTTCTGTTCCAAAGTACAGATAAAAATCTATAAATAATAACATGAGATTATGTTGCTAGCTAATGCAATTTCTTTTTAGGGCAGTTCCTGCACAAATGCTGCTTAGGACTGTATTCTGTATTCTTTAAGAGAATATTTTAAGAATAATGGTATATCCAGTTTAAGGAAATTCTGACATGGAAGAAGGATTTGAGTCAGTATTAAATAGTCAAGTCTGTTGATTGGATATTCTGTAGTAGTTTTTCAGAAAAATTAAAATGATGCTATTAAATGTTGATGTTCCTATTTATTAAGTTAATAAGTAAATTAATTAAGTTGTTAAGTTTCAAAAGTCTAACATGTTTGGAATGTAATGAAGCAAAATGTTCTGCTTTCATTTAAAAAATAAAGCAATGAACAATGGAATGATTGAAACCAGGCTCGTAATTCAGCTTGTGTCACGCTACCCCACACTTCAGTTCTGGGTAACTGGGAATATCTGTGCTGTTTGACTGTACATTAAATRATGTTGGCTGGCCTGGTGGTTGCTGCCGGACCAAATGTGTACTGTGCTCTGCTTGTTTCCTTCTGCGGAGATCCCCAGTGTGGGTCTCTTTCTTTCTACCTTTACAGGAGCCTTGTTTCTGAGACTGGTTTTCATTATTTCAGCAAAAAAAATGAAAATAAATCCAGCCTTTAAAAATGGATTACACAACACCTTCACAGGATTTTTTTTTCATGAACTGCTACCGTTAATTAATGGCTATAGAAGCAATCTAATTGGGGAATAGAAATAATATCGCTTGCCTGATACAGTGAAGCAACAAAGTACACATGTTGAAGAACAGATACAGAAGTTTTATAGCTTACTTAAAAGCGGGGGGAAAGCCTAAAGCCTTCAGGAGTATTACAACTGCCTCATGTACAAAGAATGTGCAATTAAATAAGCAATTAGTTATGGATTATTCACTCAGCTTGACTGTTGGATGTTTGAGTAGCACGTTAACCTTGAAATGACTGCTTTTATAACCCTTATTGTTCACCAATAAATTAGATCTGCATGAAAAAAAAAAACCCAGCACCCTTCCTGGGCTTGATCTTGCAAAGAAATTTCGCTGCTGCTTATTGTATCGCAGCTGGGAGACTGAGGCACCGCAGTGGTACGAGCTGATGCACATATGGAAGATGATCTTCCCTGCCTAAAATACTTTTAAGTAACCGGGAGGAGGGGAGAAGAGGCAGGGCACTTTTCTTTAAAAAGGGCAAAGTTTTGCAAAGAACTTAAAGGTCGCTTGTGTTTTAACCAGTCAGTCTCTGTGAAAGGATAAAGCCTTTCTCTGGATCTCACGGAGTCCAGCACCCAAGTTCCTTCCCTGTCTCAAACTCCTTCGATTATTAAGGGTGTTCAAAACGGGACAGGAATTAGCCTTTTTGCAATGACAGACACCCTCAGGTCACGCTCCCAGGACTGCACAGTAGAAAGGATTTTTATACGGATATGCTCACCTACCTGTTGCAGCAGGGGAGGAGAGAGAAAATATGACATGAGACTATTCCATATGATCAACTGGCAAAGTGCACTCACTTGAACATATGCAGCGGTACCTGTCTTTGCAGCGAAGGATTTAAGCGTGCGCTGAACACGTTCAACTTGTTTGGATTTTCAGTGGCACTCTACCCTGGTTAGAGGTGTGCTCCCAAACTGGGCCCATATGCCTGTGCAAACTGGCATTCACTGGAAGGTATTTTATAAAATGAATGTAATTAGCTCAGAATTGAGCTAACTTTTTTCTGAACAGCGTATGTACTCCACGCGCTCTGTGTTGCCCAACAGCAAAAGCGATGTTCAGCTTCAGTGTGCTGCCACCTCATTTTTCTTCCAGTCTTGTCTACCCAGGTAATGCATTTTTTCATTTCTTGTCTCAGCTACCTTTCACTGACTGATACATATCTGTTTGGTCTCCTTTTTCTCGTTTCAAGTTAAATAAATAGGAAAAGAAGGAGGTAGTTCAGAGATATTGGTCGCTGTCACAAGCACACCTGTGTCTATGCCCCGTTGCCTAAATCCATTATTGCATTACCCTGGTATAGATCAGTATGTTTCTATCTGACTGCACAAGCTAAACAATCTAACGTGATTGCTATTAAATGCCTCCTTACATTTCTCAGTGCAATCCATCACCAAATAAATTCCAGATGCAGTCAAACAAAATCTAAAGCGAGCACATCCGAAGGCAATGAACTGCGCAGAACAACTGATACAGCACCTATCTAAAAACCCCAGAACCCTCCTTGTGCAGTTGGTGTCTGAAGGGAAGCTGATGGGAACAGTAGTGTTTGGCGTGGTGTCCCCGTCCACCCTGTCCTCCTCAGCAGCCGACAGAACTTGTGGTTGTGCTCAGTCTTCTCACCACGTGTGATCCCGGTGGTAGCAGTCATGTTTCTTTTGCATTATTCATTGATAGAAAGAGGGAACAAGGCAGACAAGGACGCCCCTTCTTTTGAAGACTCATCATTGTTTGAAGTGCCGATGGAATGATAGTCGTTATTGTATTTGTTACCACATCAAAATGAGAAGAGAGAAGCAGTTAACCAAAACCTAGAAGAAAGATGATTTTTTCTGGTTTCACCTACAGATTCTTTTTCAGAGTAATGACGCAGAGCAGCGTATTACACCAAGCAGTAGAGACATCATAACGCCGTCACTTAGCAAAAAGAAAAGCTGAAGAAAACCCCACCCTTATTGTGAAAAAGAGCTGGTTTCATCATTCCATTATAATGCTTATAAAAGCAAGTAATTTCTCATCAGACACTGCATTCTCTTCAGGGATCTGATACAGGGGCAAATACTTTTCTTGGCAATACTTAAAACCCAGGACAAGCTCCGGGGCTGTTGCATATCAGCAAAGGGTGGTTTCTCCTAGAGATTAATGAAGTGATGGTTAGCTTGTTCAGAGATCTATCCATAGTGACTATGTGGGTCTCCAGTTGAAATACATGGGACACTTTATGTTTAGGAACATTCAGGGATAGAGAACACATTAGGACTTCTCCTGCTACTTTTTTTTTTTTTTTAAGGTCATCATAAAGAAAGAGCAGGTCAGTGATTGAATTTTGCAGTTTCTGTGCTTTAATAAAGAGAAACAGGGCTAGGCAGACAGATTCCCTGTGTACACCATCAACTGATCACATTAGAAATGTAAAATGAAGTTTTCATTGCTTGAAGGGGGAAAGCTGGTATTTGAATTAAAAATAAATCAGAAATATTAATGTATTCAAGAAATGAGTTTAATGATGTATTTAAAAACTATTAAATTAATCTTTCTCATTTGTAGCACAGCCTAATCATTCTTTGTAAGCAAGGGGAACAAAGTAAAGCAATATCGTAAAAGATCAAATAGTGATTCCAAATTAATTAATCCAGCATTATATAAATCAGGTAGCTTCAATAAAAATACTAGTTCAGTATTCTGTTCTTATGGGCAAAATTAAAAATAAAAACCTGCCTTAATTAGTGCCTTTTCATTCAATCCAGCTGACCTATTTATTTTTAATTGAGCTACAGGGTGCTAAACATTCTGTGAAAGTGATAATTGCAGTAGTAAACTTTTTAACATTTCCCTCTGGACTTACTACCTTGTTTTCTGGAGAATATCTCAGAATAGCGGAGCAAATTGGTACCTTGCTGTGCTGGGAATTGCTGGTCTGTTTCTTCTCTGGTTGCTGACCTGCTTCATGTTATGTACAGACCTCGTGGCTCTTGTTACCACATCTTTGCTTTGAACGTGCTAACATTTACTTTGCAGGACATGGTATGTGAGCTAGTTTAAAGAACTGTTTGAATGGACAGTAGTGGAACAGATGGTGTTGTCAGCTTCAATAATTTGTAAAATTAAAAATATGGTGTGCTTGACAACTCTTTTAATATATTATTACTTTTATATTTATACCAATATACCTGTTTGCACTGAAGCTTGCTTGCAATCCTAGAAGTAGACACGTTGTCCTGAAACAGTTTCATTCTTAACAGCTAAACGAGAGAGGAAAACCGGATCAGAGTCAGAGTGGAGAAGGGACCAAGATCTTTTCATGAACCTCTTCGTATGCGCTGAATGATGTTATCGTGGCCGCTGATGTGAACTGGAGCTGAACGACTGGTATTGTTGTTAAACTGGTATTTCCAATTGCCGTTCTACTACCCTTCTTTCTGGAGATTCAGATTTTACTGAATTTTCCAAACACTAATCCCCAGAAATTATTTTCAGCATTGCAGCCTGAAGAATAGTTCCGTCAAAATAGGCTCTTTTCAAGCTTTCACATGAAGAATTAAAGCTAATTTGAATGCCCAATTGCTGAGGCCTCGAGTATTAGGATCATTTTGGCAGCTCTTAGGTGAGGTTGTGAAAGCAGCTTTGTTACAGACTGTCTGAGAAAATATTAAAAGCCCAGATAAGATTTATGCAGTCCCCACGGTGGTTTTTAATGAAGATAAGTTAGGAGTCTAAGCCTCACGTCGATTCTGATTCCGGGGAAGGTAAGAACATCCTGAGCCTGCCTGACTCCTCCAGTGCTTAAGTATGTGTTTAGCTGCTAGCATGCAAGAAGTCAGTTTGTATTATTCACTCGATTCAAAGGCTCGGCATCTTGCAGAATTGAACCCATAGATCTAGTGCATTCTGCGACAGATATTTACTGCTGGGTCATAAATGTGATTCCATCTGGCTGACAACAGTTGTAGGCTCCCTGAAATGCCTGTACGCTCATGCACATGACAAACAACTTCTGCAGGTAGAATGACCTGTAACAGGAAGAATAAAAGCAGCAAACAAACACGAATTGGATTTTGGATTCTGCCTGGTTATTTTCTGCCTCCCTTTCTGACCAGCTGATGCAGTGAGAAGAAATGTTATAAAAGGCTGAGGTTTGGAAATTTTCAGCCTCATGTTAGACTTTTAAATTTGTATCTTGAGCACCTAAATATCTATTACAAGGCCCAAATATTTGAAAATCACGAAGCAGGATCTCTCAAAATAATGAGAGAGAAATTATTTATGAAATGCATAAGTAATTGTCTTCTGCTTCATCAGTGTCAAAGCACACCGGCATCATATTTTCAAGTTTTGGCCACTGTCTTAAAATATCTTTTAATTGAACAAAACTTATATTCTCATACATTCCAACAGCAATGGCTTGAGGATCACTTTCAAATGACATAAATCATAAAATACCAAAGATGAGCGTTGACTTTCCTGAATATACAGAGCAACCTAATTGTCCCTGTCACATACTAAGGTAGATGTATGCGCACACATTTTGTAGCCCAAGTGTCTAAAATGAGACCTGAGCTTACATATTACCTAATTTTTGGTAAAAGCAATGGGAACCTATAGTGAATATAAATCTCCTGGAGACTTATGATGGAGCTGCTGTTGTCCTGAAATTGTTGTGCACAATCACTAGGTAGGAGACAGTGTGCTGATGGCAGCCACTCGTCTCTGGAAAATAACGTCCCCCATGCAGAAGACGACGACTGTTGAATTGTCTCAAGAAGTCCTGCTCTCCCCCTGACCGTCCTTTTCCCCTCTCAGACTGTCCCACAAAGCTGCTGRTTGCCTGTAAAGCAAACCCAGAGAGTCAAGCTCTGAAGTCACCACTCCTTACCAGTTTTACTGTAGTTATTCTTTATGTAAAGCGTCACTGAGGAGTTATTCAAATAGCTGTAGTGGAGATGATAGTTTTTCTGTAGCTGAAGGAGCTATGGACCACTACAGCGCTCCGAGCAAACTGAGAGCACCAGTCTTTASTTCATAAATGATATACAACGAAAGGGTTAGGTGCATTTGGAACAGCAGCGTACCCTCTCCAGTACACTTGGGGATGGAAACAAATTAAGACAAACAAGGAACAGGATGAATAGAAGTTGCAGATCTCAATTCCGAGATCTCATCGAACCCTGCGTACTAGAAGATGATCAGATGCCGCAGCAGGTTAAAGCTCAGCACTTCCCCAYTTGGCCTGGGCTTGTGCAGAGCGTTCAGTTCAGGTTTGTGTGGYGTTCCTGGAATTGTCTGTGAGCATYTAACAGGAACATTTGGGAAAYTCAAAATGAAGATTAGCTGCAATCAGAAATCAGCACCTGTATTTCAGCCTGACTTGAGAGAAGGCTGTTTAATTCTCAGACTTGCCATGCCAAGTGAATTTGCAATAAAGAACTTCATTGTTTATTGATTTTAGAGATGGATGTGGACATAAATACTGCTCTAATTGTTTTAAATTTCCAGAATTGCATCTGAGTTTCAAAAGCGACCCAAAACCTCTGAAAGCCTTGTACTCAACACCATGAACCTGAATATAACTCCAAACTTTATAGCGAGGACCTGTCTCAGTTTGAATGGTCAGGCTTTGCTTTTAAAGCCTCTCTACTGCTTATAATGCTTTATAAGTGGAGGATTAAGTGATGTCACACTAGATGAAAGCATTCTGAGGAACTGAGATGGGGACAGCTCACATCATGCACTCTGTGATCCTACAGACCTTATCTGGGGTAGCACTTTTGAAGTGGATGGAGTTAATCCAGGTCTTCATCACTGTAAMACAGATCAACATGTGGTCTGAATGTTCATCACGTAACACACTAAAACCTGAGGTTCTTCTCCTGGCATCAGTTGCTTCTAGACTAGAGTCCTTATAATTTGCTTTACAAAGGTTAATATAAATGAATTTAGATATGGATTCACTTTTTAAATGCTCCCAAGCTTTGAGCGTCCACTTCAGTAATCCACTATTGGATTTTGGTTGGACATATTATTGTCTGACTGAAAAGCCCTGTTGAACCTAATTTAATTTTTTCCCACCATTTAAAAATGGAAAAGAACAGATAATTGCATATTGCTTAAAGAAATCTATATGATGAGTTAAATCTGCATGTTTGGCATGATTTCTGTGGAGCCCTGAAACTCCCTCACTAATTCTTTCTTATGGTATTGAAGTCTCCTACCAGAGCAGCTGAATATATTTTCAGCGTTGAGGTATTTTCCTTTCCAACAACCCTGGGAAGTAAGGGCTGAAGAAACCAAGTGGGTCACACAAATTTGTGCTTTTGCTTTTCCAAAAGTGTTTTAAGTCCGTGGAAGTAGATGCTGTACCCAAGTGCTTTTCAAAATCTCTCTCATGGCTTGCTCAGTGACACTTTAGGGCTTTGTAGGACAGCTGGGAAGGGGGGTCCTGGTTCCTTAGGACCCCCACCCTTAACTTCAGGGCTACCTTCCAGACCTATGAGACTCTGCCATAAGGCTATTCATCTCACAAGACTACTTTAAAAAACATGGAAAGACTTCCTTTCTGCAGACATGCTTCTAATTTAAATAAAAGGAATAAATTATCCAAGAATGAAATGCTGTTAGTTCCTTGAGAAAGCTTAAGAGAGTATCGCCTGTCTCTCTTATTTCTCCTGTGTAATTTCTGTATTTCTGGAGTTTCTATAAATTTCTTTCATCCTTCTCTGCTGAGGGATTTCTTACAAAGCTTCAATCTTAGCAATGTGTTATTTATGATGCTATAAAGGTATTTTGTTGTGGACAGCTTGTTCTTAAATGATAATGCAAATAAATTGAAATCTCTGGTTGCAAGGGCTCCATACTGGAGGGTTGCTATAACAGATCATAAAAACCTAACTATCAAAGCTCTCSTGAATGTGTAAATAAACAAGGGGGCAGTTCAGCCAGCAGTTCTGAGAAGTTTGCCGTCTATCCAGAACGTCCAATTATTAACTACAGAAGGATGATTTGACCCTGGGACTCGGAGAGTAGCTTCAGGCTGACACCCGTCCCTCCTCGGCTGGCTCTGCAAGGTGGAACACCCCTCTCTCACTCTAAGCTTAATTACAGGCTGTGGCCACGCTCGTTATCCAGGGAATTCTAAGAAATGGCTTTTGAAGGGTTCAGCTATGGTTCAGTGTGTTAATAAAGAGGTAATCACCTGTTTAGGATTAGTGATTAAAGAAAGTGTATTAAACTAAATAAAGCTCTTTTATTCTAGAATAGCTGTCTGTGTATGGTTATTAAAGAACATCTATTTCTCTTTAAATTCTTGCCCGACTGTAACCTTGAATTAACTTTCAAGTGTAGATAAGCCCCTAGATGAAGGTGTTTTCTGTCTGGAAGGGGTGGAGGGAAGAGAATGAGATACATAGATAGGGATGAGGAACTGTCATTAATGTAGTCTTCCCATCATGTTAAACAGGCGGGAGACTGGAGCCTGGCCGGAGGACTGGGAATACTGGACAGCTCAGCATCTAGAAAATCCCGATTACAGTATTGTAGGTACAACAGCTTCCACCATGGTTTGAAACCAGTTTTGTTTCTCATGTCGCTCTGAAGCTTTAAGTAGCTGCAGATTTACAGCAGCATGATACATTACTATAAGTTATTATATTAGCTAGAGAACTGTACCAATATACAGTCTGTTAGGTCCAGGCACACTTAAGGATTAATGAGTGGCCAGGCAATCTGCCATTTTGATGAATATCAAAACTGCATGTACACAACTAAAGTGCACCCCAAAGGCTGGTAGAAAATGGCTGGTGTCTCCCATAACCCATTATTGGACTTTCTCACCCTACTCCAAAATAAGAAATGAATTGCATTTTGTTTCTAGCAACCACACATCATTTCACATCAAACAACATGCCAGATCTTTAATACCATAATTACAGGGTATGCAAAATATCCATCACTGTCTGACTCAATTTGATTACACACCTACTGCTTTAAGTGATGGGGCCCAGCCATGGGTGCCCACCTGGAGGCAGTAAAGTAAAAGTCGAGCTTAATTTGATTGCTGTTCAAAATGAAAGTAAATCGCAGTAGATACTGGGATTTAGTGTTTTCAGCACTAGAATTTAACACAAACCAGAGCCTAGATAGGAATTCAGCAGGCATTTGGCTGCGGACATGAGTTGAGTGCACACACAGCAGGAATAGGCAGAATATAAGTTTTCGGAACAGCTGCAGAGGGCAATCTGACTCAGATGACTCCGCGAGATCAGTTGATCCCCACTGGCTTTATACAAAGGCGACTGCGTGGCATTGGTTTGCTGCCTGGGTGGAACCAGGAGTTGCAGGTCTGTGCAGCTCGGTGGTACAGCAAGGCTTTAGGATGTATCTGCTATGATAACGAAAGGATGGGAGGAAGTCCTGCCTGATTATCCTTTATTCCAATTAGCCTTTTCTTTTTTTTTTGCCCCCCATTACAACRGCTCTGATCAGTTCTGGTGTTGGCAGCAAAGATGCCGGAGCCTGCTCTTAACACAGGCAAATATTTCTGGGCATGAACAGCTACTGCGGAGCCCACAGCAAAGGGTGAGATGGGACTACGTGGGAGAGAGCGTGAGCATAAAAGTGGAGATGATCGGAGGGATTTAGCCTGGGGCCCTAGCTAAAGAGGCAGGGGCAGAAAAATGATGTTAAATTTGTTAGCCTAATTTGTTAGTCCTAGAGCATAAAAAGTTTTTCTACACTGACTTCAGCTCTTTGAAATCTCCATGCGAAGGGTCCCAAGAAGAAAAGGCAAAAAGCCTGTTGTAAATACGTCTCTTTTGATGTTGTGATGAAAGTAAAGAGCTGTGAGGAAAAATACTGTTTTGGTGCCCTCATAAACATTTTGTTTTGGTCTTAGGGATAAACAAAGAGACAAGTTGCAAAGCGTGAAACTGTAATTGAAAAAAACCCCACCCACATCTCTGATGGGCCATAATCATCTCAGAGTTAACTCTGTGTTAAAAGCTTGTGTCAGGATAAGCCTGGCCTATTATTCTTTCCCTTCTTTCCTTTGATGTTTACAGGTCAACAGGTGCCACCTAAGACACGGTGCTCTCAGCTCCTGTTTGCTTTTTTGCCTGTTAACAGTATAGCCCAGCCAGCCAGAAACTGCTGGGTAAATATACAGAAAAGCAAAGCCGCTTGTGAGATTATAAATTGAACAGTTCACCTGTGGCCAGCAGGACTGGGGCAGTGGTACCCCCCTGTACTCGGCCCTGGCGAGGCCGCACCTCGAATCCTGTGTTCAGTTTTGGGCCCCTCACTCCAAGAAGGACATTGAGGGGCTGGAGCGTGTCCAGAGAAGGGCGACGAGGCTGGTGAAGGGTCTGGAGCACAGGTCTGATGGGGAGCGGCTGAGGGAGCTGGGGGTGTTCAGCCTGGAGAAGAGGAGGCTGAGGGGAGACCTTATCGCTCTCTACAGCTACCTGAAAGGAGGCTGTAGAGAGGGGGGTGTTGGTCTC